>JAQGAA010002306.1:0-12987 GCA_034696425.1 Isotoma viridis | reverse complement strand
ATGATGTTACAAGTTTGAACTACTCCAAGGATTAAAACATCGTAGTTAAGAAAAGATTTTTTCCATTTAATATTACTACCTAAAATCTTTACTTAAAACAAACTTAAGTAGCAGATCAGCCGTGAACTACAATATGCTTTTTTGTCACAGCACCGTCACCGTTGAGATGTTCTAACATGATTGATCGCAGGTACTTGAAAAATTAAACTGTAAAATAAAAGTCAAATAAGAGTCAAAGGAAGAATGCTTAATAGAAAAGCTAGTAAGTGATCCGTCAAAATTACTTTCAGTAAAAGCAGATCATCTAAACATTTGGAAGTTCAGAATACACCCATACGTGACTCTATATCCCCGTACAAACTTGAAGGATTGAGATTGATTCCTGAAAAGTTTACAAGTCCCCATAAAAATTTTAATTCGAAAGCATATTAATCATTAAAAGTCTATACAAATGGATGCTTTCTGGGGTATAGTATTAGTTGAAAATTTTCGAAACTTCATCCACATGCCTCTGCTCATAGTGGAAGTGCGTAAGTAGCTCATACTTCAACAACGTAGAAAGCCCGAAATCATAAAATCTGGTTAGTTCCGGACATGGATGCCATATTCTTATAAACGAACTCTAAATACGCCAAGGTATTTTCTATTCACTTCAACAATCGTATTGGTATTTTTCAAGTCTTCCAGCTCATTGCATGCTTTTCCTGAATTTTTACGACATATCGTAAAAGGTTTCAACCACCAGCAGAGGTGAAGAGTCAAGGATTGACGAGAAGAGGCTTTTACTTTTTTTCTTTTGTAAAGATGTTGCTCGTGTATTCAATCTTGCTATCATCTCAAACTAGCCTACTATTTCTATTGTTTCCTTAAAAAGTAGAAAGAACAACAGAAAAAGGCAAAAAATAACAGACCAACAGATGAATGTAGGATGATGAACGAATGAAGTAGGGCAAAGGCGAAGCAATAACTTGCTACACAATACATACCCTTAAAGATTCAACTAGATAGCTGTAAACAATAGCACATAGCAGAAAGATACACACAAGAGATATATCTACCTATACCATTATTCTCCTATACTCGGAAGATGATTCCATGAATTCCACCCCCGTGGAGAAGAAAAATATATGATAGAGCTTTGGCTTATTCATCCGATTCATATACCTTTCTTTCTTATCTTGTCAGAAGAGTCGTCTCAAAAATGTAAGCAGGATCTGTATGCAAAATAATTGGGACTAACATTCCACACTAACTTCCATTATTTGCAAATACTTTCACTCTCTACGCCCCTATTTCATTGCTAGTGGCTCTCTCATCCTGAAAATATTTTATGTGAAATATGAGTGAAATTTTATTGAAATGTTATGGTGAAATACGGCTGTCAAATTATTTACAAAGAGAAGAGAGTGAAAGAGAATAGAAAATCGTAACCATCAGTTTGCTTTCTCTTTTAAAAAGAAGGCATTTCTGTATTTAATACTATAGACTATTACCATATCACCGTTTTCACCGACAAGATCATGTAGATAGATAAACTAATACTTTCAAAATGGGTTTGGGTCTCCGAGTGTTACCATGTACATATTTGAGTATATACATAATTTTCAATACGCTCTTACTTCAAGTACCTAGACTTTAATATGACTGTGGAAACCTTAGAGTCTTATGCTACTGTCAAAATCTTGATGCGTTGCTTGTTGTAGCTTTGCCCTGTTTATCTTTCCATCTCACACTGGTCTCCTTCAAATCAACACTTTTATATTGCTTTTCCTAAAAAAATACCGGATCTCTTGGTCTGAAAATAACAAAAGATAAATGCATGGTCCACGTCTCAGATAACCGTATTGGCTGCAGTTTTTCTGTAAAAAGGTACAATAACTTATTGTTCACGCAACTTCCTACAGCTTGCAAAATATCTTAAGCCGACTGCAAACTTGAAGATTGTCTGAGACATGATGAAATGGAAATGCTGGTTATAGATACAGAAAAAGATTTTTGACTGTATAAATAAACCTACACACCCAGTGCTCACTAATTATAACATGGTATAAATGAAAACCTTTAATAACTTTCTAACATTTTTGTCTAAACGCACAAGCCTCTGCCAGCAAGAAAAAAGAGCGTTGAAGACATTTTTTGCAAAATGTCAATCCATCCTTCTAAAAAGAGACCACACTCGATCGTGCAATGGTATCTTTGTAGTTTTTTTCGTCCATAATACACATACCACATATATGACTTTATTTCCTGTGTCGCATTCTCTCTTCTCTATCTTCTCGTTGACTGCACATTCAGTCCTTCTCTCACACATTCTCAAGAAAACCCCAACTTTCCCATCGGCAACTTGATTTTTCCGGAGATCTCAAAAAAGATCACCCGTAGAGGTACGACCCAATCTTCATTCTTTGACACGAGGACGCTCATAAGAGCTTTTCTCTATGAACGCTTTCTCCCACACAAATAACTTCAGTAGTCAATAACATTGGCAATAGCAATGTTATACGTTTTGGTTTCTCTCAGCTCATATTATGAAGGTGATCTTAAAAATTGCAAGTGGCAGTATACTTTCGTACACTGACAATTTTGTAATGTACACCTTGAGTTCGCCTAGGGAAAAGAAAATAAAGGTTTAGACTGTTCGATTCTCAATTCTGAGTTTCATTTCAAGATGAATTTTGGCTCAAAATGGCCTCTTTCTATTCTTTCACTCGACATCATAACCACAGATGTTATAAGTTTGGCATGAAGGATTGAAAGATATTCTCTGGGCTATATCAGGCCTTTTCTACTTTATGGAATAATGGAATCCACACTCTCTGCAAACACAACTACCTTATTCTTTTTATTAGCTCTGAATTTCTGTTCAGTCAATTTTGCTCTGTTTTCACTTCGTGTTAGCTTTCTTCACATTTCTTTCCTTTTGCGAAGCCGTAAATGTATCGAATTACTGCACCCTTTTATATACTTTCCTTCCTGGTTGGTTGAATACGACCAGGTAATATCTCTATCTTCAAGGACAACACAAGTAGGTATCATCAGAAAAAAGAACTAAAGACATTTATAAGTCTTCTTCTGAAAAGTTGCTGCTGTATTAGGTAGACTCTGCAATGCTCGGTTTCGGCTGTCTTTTCATTATTCCACCCGTTGCCTTGCTTTCCTTCATTCCATTTCCCATCCCGTCTGGTTTTGGTTCTTCTTTCTGAGAGAGTCTGGTTCATTTTACCCTTGAATGAACCCTAAAAGATCCTATTTGATGGTATCAAAAAGAAAAATGTTAATTTCATTAATTCCAACACCGTTTCTGGTAGCTAATGGGTTTTTAGGTAAGCGTCGGCTCTTTCTTCATTCCAGAAACTGGGTATGAGATACTTAGCTATATTTTTTTCCTGTTGTCAATCGTCATGAGCATTATTCGTTTTTTAAGTTAGAATGGGAACTCAAAACTGGCTTAAGAGTTTTTCAGTCTTCTTTTTAAGACTTAATTTGAATGAGTGCATGCAGTTAATGCAGTAATACTGGTTTTTATTGCTCAAACTGCTGCATGAATAAAAGGATAAGCTGCTGCATGAATAAGAGGAATAAAATAATTTTTTTAGATGTTACTCGTTCTGTTTCATTAATCAAAGCAAGCTTGTATTTGACCTGGAAATTAAGTGAAAGTTACCAACAAGAGTTTCGCAAATTACTGTACTTTTAAAATTCTACTGAATTTAAGTTTCTATCAGTGTAACTTCTTAAAAGTGTTTTTGAAAACCAAAAGCTATCATATAGTTGTAGTTCAAAGGAAGAAATGAAACATTTTGAATGAAACACAGTTCAGCTCTAGCAACTTA
The DNA here is from genome assembly GCA_034696425.1 of Isotoma viridis. Taxonomy (NCBI): domain Eukaryota; kingdom Metazoa; phylum Arthropoda; class Collembola; order Entomobryomorpha; family Isotomidae; genus Isotoma; species Isotoma viridis. Next base: position 9,154 of record JAQGAA010002306.1, on the reverse strand, counting down.
CCAGTAAATGCAAAGAAAAGTTAGCTCAAGTTACAAAAAGAGTAAAGCAACTGTTGAAATTTTTTGTGTAGACTTTAGGAGTTTTACTTATGTTGGAGGTTTACCAGAGTGTAACTTAATGTTTGTATCCGGGAGAGACGTGAATGGATTACGCGATTGGTCATTATTGGTTCATGTTCAGAAATTCAATTCAATTAGGATATATAGGGTTTTAGTAAATGAGCAAAGAAGCAAGCAACTGAGCCAAAGCAAGCCAAACTAGCTTGGGCTAAATGGCTATCACGTCTTGTTGAATTTTATCCGCTTGAGTTCCTTTCTACTTAGTCTCGGCTGATTTCCCTTCCCTCTTCCACTTTACGACAAATATGTTACATTTACTGCTCCTCTAGTACAACTGCTGTAGGCCAGAGAAAGTGTTAAGGGTAACCCTATAGTCTATTTTCAAAATAGAAGTAGCAGCATTAAACAGTTGTAGTAGTAACTAGTAATAGTTGTCCTTCTAAGTAGGTTAAGTGAAGCTAGACTGAAATATCCGAGGCATTAATTCTCTCTTCTGGAATGCTACTTACTACTGCTATGTAGTTTCCGAATCACATCATTGACATGATCCAGTTAGAAAGATTTACATGAGGTCCAAAGAGGTTCAGATGATATGACCGAACCAAAATTGGTGTTAACTCAACCAGCCACTTCATTTTGGTGAATCCGGATGCGTGCACATCGACCATGCTAACTAGCCTGATTTGAATTAGTTTGTAGTTTCGGGTATAAATCTGCTTATTGTTAGTGTTGCTTAAATAGAGAGCACTTCTCTTATTATTATGAGTAGTTCAAGATTCCAATTTCTGGAGACAATTACTCCAATGTGTATAAAGGTTATATACATGCATAAGTACTGAAACAAGTTGAAATTACAAATTATCCTTAAATGACCCCTCAACTGGGCGAATGTAATGGTCAAAGGCATAAACCTTGAATTAATAGGATTTGTCTAATAATTTCTTCTATTTATTTCCCTGATGAACGACATCATAACTGTACCATTCTGCTCGGCATATTAATTCTTAACTACTAGATTGTGATTGTGCTTTAGTACTGACAATAATCCTCAAATAATCTGAGAAAGTCAACTTCTTTTGAAAAAATTGTATTTGTACGATAAAAATATCGACATCGTTCTATACGATATTTTTAACATACAATAAAATATTTAACTTTCGGTTTATTGGCTAAATATTTTCACAAGAAGCTAATTGCTAATTTTATTAAGCTTTTTTGCAATTTGAGAAACATTCAGTGTATTTGAAATTATCATCATTGTTAAATCGACCTATGTACTTTGATTCATACTCAAGCATATTTGTTATTCGTAAACATGACTAAAGTCAAAACACTAGTTAGAATTCAGCTTAGAATTTCCATGTAAGGATTGCCGTGTTGTTTCGTCAACGGGATTCAACTTCAATTAAAACTCATTCTGAAAAGAGATGAACAGCAGACTAATCTTTAGTAGACACATTAAACATGAGTAGCAATGATTAGAATGACCAAAACAAATATCACACAGACAATGACCATAATTATATCTAAATGCTACATGAAAAGAATATTGAGCGATGAAACTATGAATAGAATCCAGTCCACATTCAATTTCCAAACTAGACACATCACGCTTCGCTTGGACAATACTCTCTATTCTAAAGTAATAGCCACAAAATCAGGGAAATGCTTTCCCATTTTCTCATCCTCACCAAAATTCGATGTTCGTTCACCAGTGATAATACGAACTGACTATTATGCATGCCTGACTCACATAATAATGCCTCAATTTAATTCCAAATATTTTATCTATTTTGTTGAATTTTGCAGTTACGATGGTCGAGCTAAACCAGGAACCCATGCGAAAAACGAGGTTTTGCTAGGCCAGCGAGCTTATTTCAGAACAGTAACAGAGCCAGCAACTCTCACGATCGACAACGTCAGCGAAAATGACGCTGGACTCTATAGATGCCGAGTGGATTTCCTCAAATCGCCAACTAGAAACTCTAAAGTCAATTTAACCGTCATAGGTGAGTTAACAAAATTTTATTATCATTTTTCTTTCACATATGTTCCACATTTTAGCAAAGAGGGCCAGTGTGTCTTATGTCATACTTTTGTCTTGTAACATTTATTACACTTAAAAACGCCCACCCTCTACCACTGTTGTTTTTAGATGTAAAGTACATTTCTAAGCAGTCTGGAAACATTCCTGCTATTGTGATACTTAACGTTGTAATCCATTGCACATCTACTACGCTATTTCTCCACTTCTCTCATAACACTACCTACTGACATCATTAATAATAGCCAGTGGCTACTACTACGTAGTAAAGCAACTAAGACGTGCATGTACCTCTTCACTTTAACTTTTTTACTTCTACTTCTTCTGTAAAAAAGCAAAGAAAGCAGTGGCTTGTATTACCGTCGACTAACATAAGCATAGTATATTCGCAACTCGTAAGAAAGATTGCCTGGTGGCACACTTTTCGCCTTAACACTACTCACCCAAGTACTGGAAAGAACTTCGGCCTGTCAAGTAGATTGAAGTGAAAGTCCAGTAGTTGAATAGTAGTAGATCGTAGTAAACGCACTGAACTCACCGTCATAATCATACGCTTCTACGAAGTACCAAGTTCTGTAAGCACCTAAGAACACGGAAAGACTTCGGTTTTGACCAATCCAACCCAAACTCTTGACTTCTCAAATGATCCAGTAAGAGTCAGCATTGTTTGTACTTGTCTGTTGTATGCTTATATAGAAGTCACCATGGCGTGTTTATAGTGCTACTCGTAAACGCAATTTTTCTTGATCACAAAACTTTATCCGGGGCTGACTTGTCGGTCAGTCACACAGAAGCTGTCATTTTATCGGTACTTTATACTTTCTCCATAAGTCAGGAGGTATATTAGTATTATTTCTCATAACGAAAGATTTCATTCTTCCACTTGTACCGCATATAATAATATCTGGTCCTAAAGTATTGTTAAACCTTCTAAAGCTATGCAAGCTATCTCTAGCTCATAAAGGGGATATGATTGTAATATATATTCAAGTTGCAGTTGGAGGGATTTATTTTACCCGAATGTAAGGCAACAGTAAAACTCAGTAGTCTGCACCACATATTATGACAATTTGATGCATATCATATAAGACTTTCTATACTCCAGATATAATGAAAAGCATCGAATATGCTTTTATATGTAGACTCATACATCTAACTGATGATCATTTATACAGTAGCAGTAGCTCAGTCGTATGTGCTTCAAAAGCTATTATAGAAGGACATCCCATTTGACTCAAATGGAATGAACTGGTCTCTACTTTAGCAAAATGAGTTATGGTTTCTAGTGAAAGCTCCACTGCGACACATATTCGCAGTACAAGCAACATCAGCAAGAACGGCAAGAAATAGTAAGTACTGACTGAGAGAGAGCAAGGTCCCAAATTCCCTTCAATAATATTCGAGTCTAAAGTAAAATTTTTGGAAGGATTCCGACTCGTATGTATGTAGTGGGAGGTTGTAGTATAATACTACCGTTGTACTGATTTGCATCTTTGGCTTGAGAAAGTACCTAAACTCTGAGTGACATATGGGCCGCTCTGACCATTTCACTTGAGTAAACTGCAATACTCTAATCATTTCCCAAGAATGATATCAATAAAAAACTGTCTGATTTTACTCTACAATACATTGTTAAGGTTATTTGAATCAAATACTGGGTTTAACAGCCCGTGGGCTATTAACAATTGTTTTAAACTTCGGGTCGACTGGAAATAAATTCAAGATATAATTTTCTTTCTTCTCGATCATTCGATATTTATCCTTGCAGGAAAATGCAATACTTATTCACAATATATGTAAGCTTCAGAGGCGATAATTTTCAAAACAAGGACAAGTAATAAAATAAAAAGGAAAGAAAAACTTGTCGAAATTGCTCACATTCTTTTACTTTCCAATCCATTTCACTTGGCACTCGGCTTAGGATCGCCTTGCATGATTTGGCCCAGCAGACGGAATTTATTTGCCCGTTAAAGGTTTTTTTCCTTGAGATTAACCCGCTTCCACTACATGGAATTTGACTTTTCATTGCAAAGATATGTAAATGGGTTAGTGTAATTGTGATGTGAATGTGATTGTTGTGTCCAAAACGACTAAAAAGGTTTCATATGTGTTATATATGTAAGCATGCTTGAAATAAAACAATTTGTCAACTTGCCGCTGATGTTTGCTTTAAGAAAGCAATGCTTAATTCAATTTTGTGCTTCAAAATAATCAGCATTACCATGCAGATTGTCGAGGGGAATGAATATTTTGGTCAAAGGTAGGGAAATAACAGAATAAAAGTACAACCCCAATGGTTCTAAGACATTTATTTGAATATGTATGGTATGCATTTAGATAACAGCTTTCACTCAACACTTGACAGGTGGTCATGCATGCACGCAGAGAAAAAGCATGGATTAATAATACTCTAAGAGCTTATGACCTTAGCCAATTTATATTTTTTCCATTGAGTTTTTGCACAAAAGTGAAGAATGAATACATGACTCTTAAATTTACACATTTATTCTATTATTTACACATATACTTGAATTCCAATTTCTTAAGTGAAGTCTTAAATTGGTTTTTTCAATTTCATGATTTGAATTAAATAAAGTTCTGTTTTTTTTGTTTCATTACGTTTTAACTTTGTACATGGTATTATACTATGTGGATATGGCATGACTTAAAGCCATTAGTGTCATCGTATATTTCCCAAACATTTATGAGGTTTTATTACTACATGTATTGTAATTATTAGGATTACATGATCTCCAGCTGTGTTAATGACTTACCTGTCTTTTGTGTGGCTCTCATGGGGTGACATTATTATTATAGGTATTTGTCGTATTGTACAAATAGCTGAAACTACATGCAGCCTTGTGATATCTGATATCTTTCTGTAATATAATTGTGTGTCTTTTGGTTGAGGGGTGAATTGCCCTCTTGGGCTTGGAGACAGGTCTTGGTGACAAACATGTCATACCTTTTTATCTTATGTCATACCATTTTCTTCTTCAATGAAATGTGTTCGTATGTATTGTCTATTTGATTACCCTAAAGTAATAAGATGATGGTTGTGTTTCAGTGTCCTGGAGTTTTCTTGACATAAACTCGGGTATAAAAGTAATTTAATGAACAACTTTGGTTTTTCGAAGTTTCTAAAACTATTTTTGTGAGGAATCTGCTTGTTGCGTTTCACGGGGTTTTAATGCAGGAGGCAATCTATACAGATGAGTAGCTAAATATTGAATGAGTATTTATGATAGACTGAATTTAGGGCTCTTTAAATCATTTTTAAACCTGCATTTTTCTTTGAAATCAGAACTAAACGAGTTTTTTTAAAAACAAGATAGGGGTGCATATCATTATTTTATAATTTATTTAGCACAAATACGTACAAACCAGGATACAACTGCTATTTCCATCTTAAATGTAAGGGAACATTATCTATTATCCACTACAGTAAATATTGTGTCTGAGCAAGTAACGGCCAAATAACATTTAATCAGCTAGAGAATTCAATTACCAAAGTGAAAGTCCAAGGTCCCATATTACCCATTAAGAGCTAAGTAAATATTTTTTGCATGTCCAAGTAGTAGGCATGCTTTTGATAAACACACACGTGTCGTGTAACTTTTATGAGTCAGACTTGGTCTATTGAAAATGTCAATTTAAACCTTCTATTAATGTTATTATATACCCAAAAATGTTGTTGACCTGTTTATTCAAAAAACATAAATTCTTTATGGTTTCACAAAGTAACTAATTCACCTACTATTCAACTCTTCAATACCTTGCCTTTCCCTCTTTACTTAAAGTAGTCGTGACTAGTTTCGTATTCAAAAGTTAAGATAACCAAGAAGTTACTTACTTGTTTTGAGTGTTGAGTACTTATAGAATAAAAGTGTGTTCAAAACACATACACATAAATAACGATTCATAAAATGACATGGTAAATGTAAGTAGAGAGCTTTAACAGCATGTGTATGTAACTAAGGTAGATACTTCAAGTTATTACTTTACGCTGATCTCAGACACGCGATGAATGTCTTGTGTCATGCCATATTGCCATACCATTACCATTTTGCGATGTGTTGTGTGACGCACCTCCAACATACACCCTGACGGACTATAAATATTCAATGTGTATAAACATTCTTCGAGTGTGAATATACTGACAGAAAAAAATGGATTTGCAAAAGAGAATAGGATCAAACCTTTAGGTGACTTAATTTTATTCCCAGTAGTATTTGATATCACTTTACTCATTTCTTTACGCATGATATGCTACGGCTTGATGATACACAGCATACTTTTCATCCGATAGGGTCACGTACGTAGGGCTGTGGGCGACATGGGAAAAAGAGACATTTAGGTTAATGCTATTTCTATTTTCGCAGACACACATAATACTTATGTACCTTATTATGTTAAGAAGACGAAAGACAGACAAGGAGAAAGCAAATTCTTTTAAAGCTTAAGGTATAAGAATGTGCAAAAGTAAAAATAGGTTAGTCATATGTATAAGTAAGTAAACTAGAGGTAGTAGGTTGGTAATCTATATCCATATTAAGATGTATAAGTGTGAAAGTTAAGCACATGTGGGATTCTGTAATATATTACGTATACATGCATTAGACATCCCAAACTAAAACCACCGTAACTCTTGTACAAGCTCTCTCCTATATCTAGAGTTGTTCGAGTAATAATGTAAAAAGTAAGTAAGAGTTGTGCTTTGGGAAAAAGGATTCTGAATGAAAAGTGTGGTTTTGTATGCATTATGTCACCAGACTTGAGCCACACGCTCTTTGTGTAGAGATCGATGACTTCCTTCTTTTTACTAAATTTATCCAGAGATATGAACTTTTTGCTTTTTTATCCATTTCTACTTTATTCATGTTCTTATAAAGCAGTTGGAGTTGTTATGTGCTAGAAAAATAATAGCTAGAGTAGCAGCAAGTGTAGGGTAGTAATGTGGTAATGTTGAATGTACTGTGTGTAATTTTATTGTATAAAAACTTGAAACTCCTTTTATGTAATTCTGTGAATGGCAAATGGAAACTAGGTGTGAGTTACGACCTCCTTCCTTGACATTCACGGAAACGAACCGGAGAAAATTTAATAGACTTACTATAGAATTACTACTAATACTTATCACACTATGCAGTATTACAAGATACTTCCTATAGCTTACATACGGATTTTGTTTCATATTTGATGAAATTTGAGAGACAAGGGCGAACACTTGTGCTAGGTGCTTAACTAAGGTTATAGCCAAGAAGTTACTTACTTTGCCGTTTGCCCTAGATCTGCCTCTTGTTGTGAACATGACAGTTGACATTGTGACAACTCCAGGCACCTACATAGTTTTAAGGGATTGTCACAAAGTGCCAATGAATTAAAGATTAAATTTTTCTGACGTAAAATCGAATATGAATAACCCACGCCTTTATGTTTAGGTTATATTATAACATTTTTTGACATTTTGTTTCTCTTATGAATGAGTATAATAATTTTGGGAAACATCTTTTTTAGGTTTGTAAACGCTGTATGCTATACCCCGAAGGGAAATTAAGCTTATGTTAATTATGCAATAAAAACAATTGTAGGTTTGTGAGTCTTTTATACTAAGCAATATTCTTTTCACTCTGCTTGCATTATGACTTTTCACATAATATTATTATTTTTTGCAAAGGAACACAACACTGCAGGAGTAAGTAGAGAAGTAATAATAATTCCTAGAAAATACCCTAAAGTGTATTTACCCCTAGTCTTCATACTTTCAAAACGCATAAGAAAATTCATAGATTCAAAATGTATATATAGAGTTGCTCAGGGTTCTTGAGAAAGTTCAAAGACTACTGTTAGCTTTGTAGAGAAAAATAACATTTTAATTTAATACAATAGCTTAAGAGGTTTGTGTCTGTATCACTGAGAGAGTATACTTTCTCAAGAGTTTCTTGTATTTGTATCTCCATTGCCTTGATGCACAACAAAAGCTTTAGAACTAACTACCAACCACTAACAACAGCTTTACTTTTTTACTCTTTCACATCTTAATGCACAATACTATACATGCTACATCGTCTAAGGAAAAGAGTCTAGTTGAATGTGAAAAAGTACATATACGTTGTATTATTATTATGCTTGCATACAGTTTTTGGTTTAGAAAAGAAAAACGTGCCTTCATATATAAAATGATGCACACAAAGAAAAGAAAAATCAGCTAGGATGATGCTACTGCTACTGCTACTAGAAAGGAGAAAAATTCTTGTCCATAAAAAGCGACAAAAGAAAAGGAGATGAAAATGAGGATGAACAGGGGCATTGTTTTTATCCATCATGTGGAAGATGGTGGCAGAAGATAAGTATGATGATGATAATATACACACAGCAATGGTAATATAACATAAAAGGTTGAGTGTACCAGTAGTGGTAGTAGTACTGGTGGGGGTTGTTGGAAGACTGGAAATTGCATTATGTCTTCCACAGGATTGCATCATTTTAGCGTACTTTCCTTGGTATATACCAAATTCAAATCATAATATCCACACCTTTATACTCAAGTATTAAAGTATGTTTCGTATAGTTTGTAAATATAAGGAGGTAAGTGTGTACATAATATTGAGGATAGAACACATTGTTTTATGTAGTGCTTTTATGAGATAAACACAAAGGTGGTAGTTTGTGGATGAAGTAGGTGTGGTGTATCTTGGAATTTGGAAAACTTTTCAGATTTTTCCTCAGTCACTGGTGACTAGCACGATCAAAGGATATTACTATTATGATGACTGCTACTGGTACTTACATTGTAATACCACTCTACTTCTACTATATGCTTGCTGTTGGTTATCTTAAAATCTAAGCTTTTTTATTTTATACCAAAAATTGTCTCTAGCTTGCAAAGGTAGTGAGAGAACTCAGAGCTAATAATATTCTTATGTGCTTTATATACTTTACCAAGTTTTGTTAACTGACTCACGAAGACACAATATTATTAAGTGTTGTAAAACACTTTATGTAAACATATGTGGTGTCCGTCTGTCCGTCTGTTAGTCTGTTAGTCTG
>JAQGAA010002305.1:0-12989 GCA_034696425.1 Isotoma viridis | reverse complement strand
GAAGACGGTGAAATATAGTAAAAGGTAGTATAAGATAGGGTTGAAGAAATTGAAATAAGAAGGCAAGGAACTCAAAGATAAAAGCTCACCAGCAGCAGCAGCCCAAAAAAAAACCCAACCTGCCCTGCTAAAAAGTCTACCCTGTCTCAATCTAACCGAACCAGTCACCATCAATTCCATTCCATCAACCACCACCACCACCACTTACAAAACTAAAGTAGCCACTAAAAACTTCCAACAAATCACGTTTATACTATTTTTTTTCTCTGTTCAATAACATACAGAAGAGAAAAGGGAACAAAGTTTTTGTTTTTATATTTTAATAAGTGTTTTTAATTTAATTTTAACTCTGTTATGATTTTAGAACAATAACGACAATAAGTAGTGAAAGTTTGGGTTTACCTTGGGGACGTTTTAAATTACAAAGAAGAGTAGTGTTGAATTATGTGTTAAATTAATTTTTTGTTGATGAAATGTCTTCTGCTGTGACTGTTACAGGAGGAATTATGATGAAGGGAGAGATAATGAGTGAAGAAGATATTAGACAATATTTTATTCAAAACGGTGGAGTTGTAAGGAACACGGATATCGTCACTTATTTTAGGCAGTACTTATCCAACCCTGCTATCAGAGGTAACAACTATTTTGGGATGAAAAAAGTGAAAAGGTTTTTTGGGAATTATTTGAATTTTTTGCTCTGGATGAGAGGTTTTTGGTGTGTTGGGTTTTTTTTTATTCTTTTCGTTCGCTCTTCACTCTTGTTTTTGTTGATTTCTCAAGGGTTGGGGAATTTCGGGCAGTGTTGCCGTGTAAAAATGTTAAGGGCTTGGGGCAGATTTCAAGAGTATTCTGTTTTGTTTAAGGGTGAAAGGTGATGATGCAAAATGCAAAGTTGGAGAGAATTCAGAGAATAATTGTGTTTATTGATATTTGATTGTAAATTGAAAATTAACTATTTGGGCTTTTATAGATTTTTAGTTTTTTAATAACATTTTTTTTGTATCTTTTTTGACAGATGAAGCTCGAGCACTATTCAAGACTTATGTTAACAAACTTGCTTCTGTGAAGGTGGAAAATGTAAGTTTTATTATTTTGTTTAAACTCTTCACTCTTGGTAGAAGTGAAACTATTTGATTTTCAAATCTTAATAATAATTTTTATTGTATGCTAATAAGTTATTTCCAATGTGCTTGTAAAATGGTGGAATTCCACAAGAAGTCTTCAAAACATTTTACGACATCGTTGGGCTGACAAAATTAAATCACCTGTAGGAATAGGATGAGAATGGGTTGGAAAAAGGGAGAATAATTAGAGATAGGGAATTACTACTTTTATAATGCAAAACTGATTAAATCTAAAGAAATCTGAAGTCTGAAGGACTAAACATTGTTTTACCAATTACCACAAACCAATAGCGAAAGGGATGTAGTAGTAGTAGTAGTACGTAGTTTTTTAATGTGTTCATAATTATAATTAGATTTACACCGAACAGCGAACAAGTGCAAATGATTTTTCTGTACTTATTGTATATCTTAAATTCATACTACAGTTCATCAAAACGAAGGGTCCTTTTCTTTTTAACATTGAAGTCAAAAGTAACGAAAAACGAAATGGAGTTGCAAAATACATAAACCAGTTGATGTAGTTTTGATTAATAAATAATAATTAGACACGGTAAAGCCAATTGAAATGACTTATAAACCTAATATCCTAATCAGTCGAAATATTATGTATGTAATTTTATCGTTAGTGTCGAGATCCATAACGCCTTTCACTTTCACCTTGCACCACGCTTGATTATTTGGACATGTGTTTTGATTTTGTTTAATTAATGCAAATTTTTGTTTTGTTTTTTTTTGTTTGCGCTTCTGCACGATTGATTTGATTGGCACTGGATTAATCTGGCATTTGAAGGGTGATAAGTTTCTTGTTTTGAAGCGTCAATACTTTCTTCCGATTGACGGAAATGGAAATAATGCTATTGGATTACCAATACCAAAGCAGTCAAGTCTAACGTCTTATCCTTCAACGGCATCTATTTCATCATCTTCTTATGGACAACCTTACCATGGTCCAGGAGGACCAGGACCACCAACATTTCCTTCTCCTCCTAATCCTTATAACAGCAACCAATCGGGTGGAAATGTACCTTATGGATATCCTCCACCTGTTGGAACCAATAATAATAATCACGGTTACCTTCGCAGACAAAACTCACAACCTCAGTTGTACGGATCACAGTTTTCATTAAGTTCGAACTATGCAGATCCTTATGGTAATAACAATAATAATAACCCTAACCCTCAATTAAACTACGGAGGACCAAGCCAACAAAACGCTGTATCCGGGATGGCTAATTTTTACCCTGCTTCGCACTATTCACAATCGAATCCAGCGTTGTACACGCCAAATAATACTCAACCACCTCAACCTTATCAGTATCAAAATCAAAATCAACAAACGTCACAACAGCAACAGTATACCCCGCAACCACAATATAAACCAGGTCACAATAATTATCAACACCCACTAAATACACAAAATCAAATACAAAAGACTTCAGAATATCCACCAGAATATGGATTACCCCCAGTACCTGCTGCAAATACTGTGTCTTCACCACCTAGAAGATTTGTTAGTCCACAGAACTCATATGGCAGCAGTAGTAATATCAATGGAGGGCCTTCTTCAAGGGCTCCTCCTCCGTATAGGCCTCCGCCACCTGCAGCTCGTTTTGCTACTTCACCACCAGGACCACCACCACCATTTTCGTCCCCACCGAACCCTCACGGTATTTCTAGAAGAAGTTCAATGAGTTCAACAGTCAGTGTTCCTTACTACCGAACTCACAGTGTACCTGGTAGTGTAGGTCCAGCATCGTATTATTCAACTTCGTCGACACAGAATGTGAATATTCCCCAGAACCCCTTGTCCCCACCTGGCATGTTTCAGTATCAGCGTAGCGTTTCAGGTCTTTGATTTATTTTTTTGTCTTTTATTTTATTTTATTATAACCGTGCGTATGTTTGCTCTGACATCACTGTTTCTTTGGCACTGACTGTTGTCTTCTGTTCGTATGGCTAATTATTGTAATTATCAAAATAATGTTAGTAACAATCACAATCTTGCGGTAACAAAAACAGTGATGAAAACTGATTCTTTTTGCTTTAAAATAAGTTGCTTACATTCCCTCTGCATATCATTGTTGAACAATAATCGTAATCATTCACAACCCCGTCATCGTCACAAAATTTGAATAAGTACATTTACTTCTGGTTTGAGAGTCAAACTCTAGCAACTGTATAATTGATTATGCAATGCAGGACACTTTTCTGAAGACGAAGATAGTTTTAAAAACCTTTAAATTACAACAATTATCTCCTACGCGTTGAAAATTCTGAGAATTTCATGGTCATGTCTTGAACTTTTGTATTGTGCATATTTTTGTTGTAAGGAAATGTAGAATAAAACAAGGCAAATGTATGGTTTTAGCTTCGTGGTAGCAATGATGAATGAATGAATAGGCAGATTTTGCCTACAGATCATGAACATGATCATGATGAGCATCAATGAATAAAGAATGAAGTATTTTAGTTCATTTTATTTCGTCGATGCAAATTTTATGGGAAACCTCAGTGAAGCCCTGATAAATACCCTCGTGGGAACAAATTTCGTGTATAATTAATTTGTAGGTGAACGAACTAACCTTGTCCCTAAGTAAAGCCTAAAACATTGTATGTTGAGGTTGAGGTTGAAATTTTTTATTCATTAAGTTTATTATTTTCGCATTTGTTAAAAAAATTAAAAAATCATACAATACATTGTTATAGTCAGTAGTTGTACTGAACAGTTGAAGGTTACTATTATAATCTTTGAAGTCATTAAATTATCGATGTCTTTTCTCATAAATCCATAATTGGTCCTACCAATCCATACACTTCTACGTTTTTGAGGATGAGTTGAGAACTTGAATTCTTTATGGGAACACGCTTTTATGTTTTAGGAATCTGTAGCATATTATAACCAAGAATTAGAATACAATTAATACAGTTATGTAGTCGAATAGACTTGAAATTGGTTTGTAAGTCAAGTAGTGTGTCCTTTCTGATCAGTATTAATGAGGCTTATAAAACTGTGAATCACTTGTGTATATATATTCTATTCTTACACTGACTCGGATGAAAGTAGGAAAACGAAATTATCAGAGTAATACAAACAGAAGCAATCAAGCAGCAAGAAAAAATCATCATAATTAAAGTTAAGTTAGTATGCCATTATGAGCATGAGTTAATTTGTATTCATGTATGCAATGGGATGGGGATCATTATGTCAATGTCATTGTAATAATCTATGTTTCATGAGTGTTATTTATTAGAGATCGGAAAGCAGTAATAATTTTTTAATATAAAACTATACGCCCATAGTATACAATTGACAGCAGGTAAAAATAATATAATATAATATATCCAGACTTTAAACTAATTTTCTGGAGTATGACGATTTTTTATTGACAGTGGATTTTATTATCCATGATTTTTTTTAGTTTTTATTTCCTGTTGGTTGATTAAGAATGTATAAAATTTAAGTTTTTAAACGCTTACTTGTAAGTTCAGAATAATATCAGTATTAGAAATCATTAAAAGTAAAAAACAATTTTTAGGTAAATTTCCTAAACGAACGATGTAAAACAATGCATGTATACAGTAAAATTCTATCAATTGCAGCAGGTAATCTCTAAAAATAGGTTAGGTGTTTACATAGGGCGAAGCTCGTGAGTTTTAATGCCATCATCCTATCATGTTATGTAGTCGTTGTGAGTTTTGATGAATCAAGGCTGATTAATTTATGCTTACGCATTGACATTACCTTTAGATTCATGGACAAAATTTTCGTTATCATTGATGCATGTGGCAAGTCAGTTAGGCTTAGAACATCGAGTTGTATGTATTGGACTTTTTGATACTTCAGTGATTTTTAAAGTTTGACTTATTAAGAAAACTGTACAATTCAATCCATTCCTGCATTTCCCTACTTCACACACACTATATACTCAGCAAAGCAAATGGAGATTTAAGCAAGTTTTTAGGGATTAGCGATAGTTTAGTCTGTGAAAGCTGATAGATTAAACTTGCAATTTGGATTCTTGTCGGACCGGTATTGTACACAAAAATCTCTCATGTTGTGTCATAATCTCGTAATAGTTTAAAGTGCATACTGTTCTGTTGTTTTCGTTGTTGTTATGCTCATAACTTATCTGATGCCCTACCTTTGTGGGATTACTTATGTGTTTTATTGGGAAGAATATTATACCAGTATTTTGATGAGATTAGAGATTTAAATTAAAAATTCTCTCGTGACCATACGGGCAGACGTGCTAAATTTCTTCTTCCTAGATTTTTTTGGCTTATAAGAAGATTTAATCGGGTTTCGATTTGAAGGTCTATGGCAGTGTCTGCAGGCAGTACAGCTCAGCTTTATATTTGCAATGTGAGTTTTTTGACATGATAGTTTATATTATTGAACAAAGAGACAAGTTCTTCAGCTGCATAAAAGTCAAGGAAGAGTAGAAACGGTTGAAAAAGATAGCCCGAAGTGATTATCAAATTTACAATAGTGCAAGAGTATATCCAACCTTATTAACTGGCCTAGTCAGGTTAGAGTAAGCCAATATTGCATTTAATTATTGGTCAGTTAAGACATGAGTATGAACCTTTTAAATTTTTCTTAATATTGAGTTAGCCACACTGCGGACGGATAATGATTGTGGTCGTGGGCCTAACCAAGTCAACTTGTTAAAAAATCGAATAATTTATTATTCGAATTGCATGCCTTCTCTTCTAAGTTGTATGTTATTTAGCACTTCACATCCTAACTTAGTCAGTTGCATTATAGTCTATGCATAAAGCATAAGACGCATAGTAATAAATATCATATCTATTATTATAATGGTTTAATCTTTCATGCTGGAAATCCTAAGTGTATGTCGTCTTATTCGCACTCATTGAATGTAGAAATGATAATGTGGTATTATTTGCTCATAAAATGATCTCTTGAGCTTGAGCCTCAAGTTTTTTCTGCATCACTGGGTGAGTACCAGTGTTAAATATAAGTTTAAGACACGGATGGCGAGATGATATTTAGTAGAATGAAATGTAAGAGGGTCTTGTCTTGCAAATTGCCTTTTAAACCTCTTAAAAATCTTTCTTCAATTTTAGTTCTATTACGCTTTATACCTCATACAAACCGAAAAACTGTACAACTCTAGTGGTTAAAAAGAATCTTTTAGAATGAACTGAATGGCTTATTGTGAATGATAACGCTAACTAGCTTCGTGAGTTTACTATAGCCCTCACAGTTTTTCTTTATTATGGACATGAAATTTAGCCCATAATTCATGCAAGCGCATGAAACGAGTGAAGCTTGATCATGTTGATTTGCCTAACAATTTGCGAATTCTTAAGATCTTTTTCTTGAATGCATATGCATGCATAAGTATTGCCAAAATCTATTCAGTCTTCTTTTTCCTCTTTTATTGATAGCAAGTTGTTGGGGGATTGGATTAAGCTTTACTGAGACATCCTTAAAATTGCAAAGAGTAATATTTATAACATTGAATATGATTTAGATACAATATTATTACTGTCAGTGTCAGCTATACTATACGAATTTTTGTGCATAATCTTTGTGGTTATTTTATTATTATTATATTTTGTAGCAATTCTCATTTGAATGGTTTTATGTTATATTTTAATAGTGACGGGTCTTCCTGGAGCAGTCAACAATTCCACAACCCCACCCGGTGAACACATCAGATATTTTGAGAATTTGACATCATCGCCTGGAGTAGCTCCTGCACCTCCAGTTCCTCCAAGGACCAGACGTTCAGTGGAAAGATCGCCAAGTGCTGCAAATAGCTTGTCAAGCTCTTCTTCATCAAATCTGAATAGTAATAGTAGTAATGCTGGAGGATTGAAAAACAGATTTGGGACTAAAATGGATGTAGAAAATACGAATTCCATAGATATTAGTAGTCAAAATAATCAACCACAACCGCAGCAAGTGCAGAGAAATGTGGCTTCTGGACAAACAATGCAGGAGCAGATGCGTATGGAGAAAAATGTTTCAGATCATGGAATGATTGATAGTGAACAAGAAAAAGAAAACATAAATCATGATCAACAAGAGAATATTTGCGACAATAATAATAGTCCTGAAGAAGGTGACGGTAAAAGCCTGACTGTACAAAATGGAAATTCTGAAGTGGAGCAGAAAATAAGCGTGAAGGAAAGAATGCAAAAATTTAATCGTATTGCGTCTGAAAGTGAGTTGTCTGGTGGAGTAAATGGAAAAGTATCGTCTTCGAGAAGCCGCAGAGAAATAGCTGCCAAGGTTTGTGAAGAAATGTCGACTTTATACATAAAATTTTATTTATCGAGCTCATTTCCTCTCAATCTAAAGTTAGTAACGACGAAAAGAAGATCAACTCGAGTTTTTTCCCTTTGAACCAATGTCTTATTGGTATACTACTATGGTAAATACTTAATTTAATTTTGCAACTATATTTATTCATGCAGCACGAGTCTGGAGATTTCGATACCGCATCATTATCCTCCGTAAGTTTGATTCATATTCTGAACTTTCAAATCATTGCTTGGGCCAAAGTTTAATATAAATGAATTTTGTTGTGTATTTAAATTTTTTGGTTTGTGCGATATCATACTATTTAAAAAAATTGGATTGGTGTTTAAAACCATGCATGTACATTTAAATTTAGATATAAATTTAAATTTAATGTTTTGTCTATGTTTGAGTGATGCTTTGTTCAAAAGTTAACTTAAAAGTATGCTTGGGTGGCTACAGAAAACGGATGTAGACTCATTAAGCGCAATGTTGTATTGTATATGTGTTTTTGTGATTGTGTTGCTTATTTGTTTGTGTTGTTTGTCTGCTGTGGCTCATCTCAATCATCGCAATTATCAATCAAAATCTCAGTTGGGATATGGCTTTTCCCACGTACAGTTGGATCCCAAAGCTAAGGAATGGATGATGAAAGCGATAAAATGTGATTACCATGTTTTGAATAAGATGGCCCAGGAGAATCCTGCCTTGGTCAGAAGGAAGGATATGAACGTGAGTGAACTTATCATTGATTATGATATAATGAAAATGAAGATATTACCTATCTTTACAATCAGATATTATGACACGATTGTATTGAAATACCTTTATTAAATTTCTTTTTTTATATCATCATTGTCGATCTCACGTTCTTCGGACAACTTGCAGGGTGTAAGTAATTTATCAAAATGAAAGATTTATTTATAGATGATTTCAATTTATATTTAACTGATTTATTTTTTTCATTTGTGTTCTCTTTTATGCATCTGTTTCAACCTTTGACATCATAGTATGTAAGTCAACAATTTTATATCATATCAGTCAATCGATGAAATTATTTCTCCGTCTTATTTTTGGATAATAATGACAAACTTATTTTTGTAGACCGCTTTGCATTGGGCAGCGAAACATGGAAACCTAGAGTGTGTTAAATTATTAGCTGGAGCATATAAATCTGAAGTTAATGTTAAATCGGTATGCAATTTGTAAACAATTTATCTAAACATGCAATAAGTATATTATTGAAAGTTTTAACTTACAAAAATTTATTGATTTCTTATGCATCGTCACTCGTCTCTCATAAATTCACCTACTTGGTCTATGGAAACATTTCTATATTATGCTTAACTTCGCAGAACGGGGTAAGTGAGTAATAGTGAATGCGACTCAAAAGCTCATACGCACTGTTGCGTTTGCAATTTGTTCCTTCTGTAATTTCATACAATTTCTTTGTCCGATTATTCAAGGGTTACACACCGTTGCACTTGGCCGCACAATTTTCAAGACAAGAAGTATACGACGTACTAATCAAGACATATAGTAAGTCAATGTTCAAGCTATGTTAATGTTATGAGCATTAAAAACTTTCATCAATTAAAAAGAATTCACTTTCTTGTAGATGCGGATGCAAATATACGAGACCATAGTGGTAAAAAGCCAATGCAGTACCTTGTTCGTCAAGATGCCTCAATGTCTATGGATACCTTCAAAAGTGAGTCGCTTGTAATTCCTCGAGCGCCTCGAACTCGCCGTCACCATTCAACAGCTTCTAACTTTTCACATTATAACTCTAATAACACTGCACGTTTATCTTGCTCTGACATACCAGTTATGGTTTCTTTACCAACTTGTAATTCTAATGTCACATCTCCTACAGAGCCTATTGCCCCTGTTGACTTTCCTTCCGTTTCTTTAAAACGTCGTCCTTCCAACTTATCTAGTCCAGTCCAACTCCTTTCTTTCTCTTCTTTTCGAAAGAAATCTCCCGTACCATCTGGAGCCAACATTAAGACCAAAACTTCAGATTTAGGGTTTCCTATATTTAAGTCATCCGCATCCCAAGAATCCCTTCCTTCTTCTAAAAAGAAATCTACACCTTTGCATGGCTCAACTTCTAGTCTTCGCCCTGCAATAAGCTTTAATAGTGGGCTTTCCCCAAATCGAAATCCAGAACAATTTAATGGGGGTGGTGGACTTCGTAGTAGCATTCGTCGTGGAATAAGACATTTAATGGAAAATTCAACACCCAAAAACAAAAAAGTTACAGCTATTAGAGAAAACGAAATTTTATGATACTGATGAAGATGCAAATTACCAATACTTAAACAGCTTGCTGGCTTTTTCCTGCATGTACAACATTAACATTTTCCTGCCATCATTACTTACAAAACTTACAATCCTACCGCCAATCGCGAACAAACCCAGTGATGTGATAAGTGATAAAATCATTAGTATTATTAGAGATTTTGAACAAGTTGACTACATTACATAGTCAAAAGTTGACTGTGACACATGATGATAAAGCCATTCCATAGTAAACGAACATATTTAATAGCCTGTTTAGACGAATTTATGCTGCTTTGTTAACCACTAAATAATTAATTTTACTTTAAATACCTTATGATTTGTTGCTGAATAAATATACAAACTTCCCTTTATTTAATCAGTTTTTTATTATAACTTTTTGATTTTTCTTAAACTCAACTTATACACTTGGAAAAAATTAAGTCTTATTTATAATCTGCTTTTTTATGCTTATAAACAATCTTTAGTTGACTATGACTGGCCTGAAAATTATCTGGCCTCTCGCCTGGCTAATGCACGTCCTATTACCAAAGGTGGTGGATCCTTTTCATTTTTATAACTTTTTGGTAAGCCTTTACTTCATTCTTCTTTAACAGAATGAAGGTACTGCAATTATTATGCAAGCAATACGGCGCACAGCGCATTTTTACATTTTACAATTCTCATAAAGCGTTCATTTAAGAATAATACTAATTGCACTTTTAGAACTGAAAGAAAAAAGAAGAAATACTGAACAACAACGTGATAGAGATTCTAGTTTTCTTAGAATTGGTTCTTTAAATGTAAAAGTTAAAAGCACTAGAGATGCTTTTGGGTATTTTCTTGGAAAATCCACATCTTCCACAAGTATTGAAAAAATGCATAAAAATTGGGGTTCTGCTGACAACATTCCTGAAGTAGAGGTAAGAATTTTACTTGAAAATAGTACATACACGTTACATCGTTTCCGTCCTAATCCTAACTTAATTTTTTTCATCAGGGGCATGATAAAGATAAGCAAATGATGCCACCTCCTCCAGGAATGCCTCGACATGGACATAATCTCGTGCATAAACCTTCAAAACGCCGGCACAAACGTTCTCCGGATTCTCAAACAATAAAAGAATCAAGATCTGACTCTGATTCTGATTCCGCTTTTGGCTTTGGATCTGAATGGGTAAGCCCTGTGCGAGACTAAAAATAAGTTAAGATTTTACTCAGCAGGAGCAGAGTACTTATCATAAGTTAAGTATTTACCAGTGTGAAGTGTGTACCAGCAGGATAGGTTAGGTGCTCATAAAGTAACGCTATTGAATTAGATAGTGTAATTTAAACGTGTAAATCTCATATTTATTAAATACTCTAAAATCTCCATACAAAGAAAACAAATAAAATCTTACTTTTATATTCCGATCATGTCAAGTGTACATGCATACCAAGCTAAAATGATTATTTTTCTGTCATTCAAGAAAATATTTTGGCAACACAATCTCAACTTCAAATAAATAAAGACACTTGTTGCGAATCGAATCATTCCATTACCGTCATTTTCATTACTCATCATCTTCTATTTCAGATTTATGTTTTTTATGTTTCTTTTTCTTTTTTGGGGAGCATGATAAAGACTCTTGAGAAACTTCCGCTAGTTCAGGCGAGTAATCCAAATCGGCGTCTAATTCCTGCTTTGTGCGTTTTTTACTTTTCTTTTTAGGGGGTGGATCTTGTACTTCTATAATATCTCCTTCATAATCTCTATCCTCTAACGATCTATGCTTTTCTTTCTTTTTTTTCTTCTTTTTCTGTGATGAAATATCCTGAGATGCGTCATGGCTTTCTTCGTTTTCATTTTTAAGCTCAGTTTGCACAGCATCCACATCGTAATCCTCATCCTCCCAAACTTCATCTTCAAACTGCGTTTTATTCAAGCTCGAACCAAAGCTAGCTATACTTTTGCCTCTAATTACAGGTCCTTTTCTACGGTTTTGGAATGTAAAGATTTCAAAATCAATCTCGTCACCTAAAGTCCAACTTAGCCTCTGCAAATAAATAATCAAATATAGCAAGGTCTTAAATAAAGTTATCCTTTCTCAACGAAATAAATAACGCTGTTTATTAATATTTTAAATTGTCCCTTTAGCGAACTAAATCCCAGCCCTAACTCACCTCTTCTTCACTTTGAGAAAATACTGTGGCAGTAAAAACATTAAAAAGAACACATATCGCTGCTTTGCTTCCGATCTTTCTTATAACTCCTGTAATTGAAAACATTAACAGATATTATGTAAGTTAGCGATTATCTTTTAGCAAAATGTGCACATTGACAACCAATGCTACACTGCAATATTATTCGCCATACACTTTTCAAATAAAAAAAAACTAATCTTTCACCTCGCAGTTGTTGGCCTTCTTCAGGCTTATAGAGGTAATAGTTAAGTAATACATCAACATGAAGCCACCTATGGTCCTCATTAATGGCAGCAAGTGTTGTGTCACTCCTAACGTTTTCGAATCCCACGACGTAAGCCTCCAATCTATATGATTTCACAATGAAAAAACATAATTAGTACATAGTAATGAGGCCCAGCTAACCGATGACCTACCCCATTGCCCTTATATAATTCACAATCCAAATAAATGGCAGGATTATTTTAATTTTAAAACTGGTCGACACAAAAAACATTAGTTTATTCTTGTCCGTGTCAGACTTCGTAAATATATGCGTCAGTAAATCAACTTACTTGCTATTCCACTTCCCCAAAGTCTTTATCAACTCTTGAGTAATTCCTTGCCTAGGTTGACCAAGCCAGTATGGTTCAATAGCAAAATGTTCTTTGTGGTTATCTACAGTATAAAATACTCCTGCAGCAACTTGGTACTCCAGTTCCTCCGGGGAAAGTTCTTCAAGATGCAGTTGAAAATATCCACTACTACCTTGCGAATTGCTTTGATCTGCTCCACCTGCTCCTGCTGATGATTCTGTCATGTTTTGTGTCTGTGACTTGCACATTGGTGACAGATTTATTCAAATGTCTTAATATAATCGGATATGTAACCTTTAAAGTTAAAGTCCAATTAAAGGTGAAATTCTGCAGATATAAAAATTATTTTTTGACTTGAGGAACTTGAGGTCTCCGATAAAAAGGCCGATCCACCGCACATGGATTTTGTTTTGGATATTGGATGCAACAAACTACCGGGTACATAAAGCTGTACAAAAGTAGTATTACTTTTCCCCAAAGCCGGCCTCAATCTGCATGTGTTTTTACAATCATACACAGCAAACTCGAATGGTTGTGTGGATTGCTATT
>JAQGAA010002304.1:0-12993 GCA_034696425.1 Isotoma viridis | reverse complement strand
ACCCAAATAATTCTTGACAAAATAAATCATTTTTGTGACAAATTTAATTTAAATATGTGGCCCCTTAATTCCATGCCTTAGCTCTATTAGGTCATATTCGTCTAATAACACTTAATCAAACTTTATTTATCAATATTTGTACTGATTCGTTATTCCCTTATTGTATAAAGTGTTTAAACAACTCTATTTAAAAAACCAAGAACCAATTTGGGTTTTGTTATGCCAAGTTTTTTCTTAAATAAGAAATTCATGTGTGTAATTTTTAAACAGAAAATGTACCAACTGATCAAACGAATATTTTTAGGTAAAGTAGCAGAACATGAATTGCAAAGGACAAATATGGTGTAGAAATTTGCAATATTGTAGAATAAATGGAAATTTAATACGTTTCTTACTAAAGAGCTTAAAAGTAGAAGATTAACTGAACATGACTATGCAATATTGACTCCATTGACTGTATTGGATAATCACACCTTACTCACTTCAAAAAAATCATTACATGGATTTCTATTGTCAATCAAAATGTACAGATTTTGTAAATCCTTTTTCAAATATATTTTAATTCCAATCATTTTTGTAAAATTAGTTGAAATTTTAATACCAGGAAGTAAATTTCAAGATGTTGCAAGGACGGTTTCTGAAGATTGGCAAAGAGTTACGGGTGTTTGGGAAAAGCTTTACGTTTATTCTGCTTATTATGGATATCTTGAGTAACTTATTTCGTATTTAATTCTGTTTTGCATTACAAAATACTAGTACTGAGGATTTTGAGAGTAAATGCGTTTTTATTTTTATAGAGGTTTAGCTCGTATTCGAGTGATTGGTGCCACTTTGTCATTTTCAAAAAGAAAAGTCTACTGCCAACTTTTTGATGAGAATGGGAAATTTTATAAGACACACCCTGGGATTATACAAACTTCTAAACATCCTAGTCATAAACTGCCGTATAGGTTAGTAAATACTACCACTACCACCATATAACCCACTATTTTTAAGCCCCTTCTACGGGACTAATCCTTCCTTATATTTATAATTAAATTTTCAGCCCTGTGTACATTTTCTGCCCTCTATTTGATCTCACAAAGCTCCCAAAATTCGTATCAATTACAACTAAGAGAGTTATTGATGCAAACGTCAGAGGGTCAAACTTGCTTGAAATATCCTACAAGTCAGAAAACAATCCAAGAATTGAATTCGGAGCTTGTGTACAACCCACATATGATTACGAATCCCCCTTACAACTACTTCAATGGATGGAACATCAAATAATGATGGGAGTTGAACACTTTACATTTTATAATATGTCAATTGGACCTAAAACGTCATGTGTCATGAACTCATATGGAACTACAAAGGTGAAAGTTCTCCCTTGGAGTATTGATCCTCTACCAGAATTGCATAACAATGGACAAGTTGTTCAAGTTAATGATTGCGTGTTAAGATACAGAGGAGTGTCGAAGTATCTCGTCATATTGGACTTTGATGAATACATTCTACCTGACCCGATGTTAGGGACAAATTATTCTAAACTGATTGAACTATGCCACACCCACTCTAAGAGTGTACCTGTAACACTACCTGTACAGTTTCAGTTTAGAAGTGGCCTTTTTGGACTAGGATTTCCTGAGTTTGACGAAAAAGATTACTCTAAAAGTACTGAGGGCAAACGCTCCGAATTGGAGGAAGGAATTACCCTGTCGGATTTACATTTGTATAAAAATACCATCCGACTTAAACATATAAAACCGTTTGACTACAGGTAATCAATTAAAAAGCCAAATAGGGGTTTTTTCTACACAGTAATATGAATTTTGTACTCTATATTCAGGTCAAAGTTCATAACTACCCCTGAGTTAGTAACAGAGCCAGGGATACACAGCATGGTGGATGCATATGGAACAGAAGTGCACATACCAGAGAGTATAGCTTATGTACACCATTACAGACGCTGTAATTGGGCAAATGACTGTTCAGGTAAAGAAACAACTGAAGATACGAGAGGACACTTTTATGCTAAGAAACTATTAGACCGAGTGAAGAGAAAAATGAAGTCTCTTGAAACTCAATGTGGATTCACATTACGAGATTTTAAATGACAGTTTTGCTTTTGACTAAAATCATCATGTTGGGTTTTTTATAAATAATGGAATGAAAATTTTATTTTATTTTATCTACTTGGGTAAAAATGCCGTGTCTTGTAATAATAAACCAGATTGGGTAATAAAAACCAAAATTTATGAATAAAAAACCCAAAAGTATTCTATAAATTTATGCATATATCCGTTATGACAAATTTAATATTTATGTAAATTGGGAAGAAGGAGTAAAAGAATAAATAATACATGAAAAAGAATAATTTAAATCCTAAAATTTTTCAAAATGAGAATCCTGTTCACACCTCTACGCATCCCTTCCCAACTTTAATCATTATAAATCATCAGAAGCACTTTGTACTAAAAGCCAACTCGTGTCTTCTCATCCATAACGTATAATGATAATCTTACGCAAAATATTTAGATAATCTTACTCATTCACACCTTCATTCATTATATTTACTTCTTTAAAGTGAATTGGAAGCTGGGTTGAGGTTTTTTTCGTTTTTTTAAAGGAAGAATTAACTTTATTTAGCTGATTTTACATTACTTTGTGACTATCCTCCTCATTCACGTAAAATATCAAAAAATTTTAAAAATTAGGTGACTATTGGGACATGGGTATGGGTAAAAGTCTGTCTACTTAGCGTGTAAGTTTGATTATTGTCGTTTATGAATGGCTCTTTGAAAGCAAACGGTAAATTTCCAATTAAAAACCACACGTAGGGAAACAGCCTTACCTTTTCAATAGCATAAACACGGTAGTTCACTCCCAACTGAATTCCATTTGCTAATTTCTCTGATTGACTCCGCGACTGAAATTTTAAACATAAAAATTATTCATTAATAATAAATATAAAATGTTTTTCAATTATGTCATCAAAGATCTTCAGTGAAGATAAATTTTAAGTTGTGTCTTCATCTCACTACTAGCTTTCTATTTTATAGAGACAGATGCCGAAATTGTTTTGCAAGAATAGCAAAGGAATTTATTTATGGCGAATTTGGATATAGTATAAAAAAGTCAAAGGAAGATATAAATTTAAATAAGCTCAAGAATTAAAATTACTCTTGATATTGCGGCTACTTAAATTAATTTTGTGTATTATTGTGAAATATCATTGCTTTTGATCCCCTTGAAAAACTAAATGATGAAACTTAGAAAAGATGTGATGAGTTGCAATTTTTTTTACATCATCACAGTCAACTGTGAAAAAAACTTTCGAGTTGGTGTATTTATATTCACTAGAGAAGATGACCTGACTGAATCCTTTGGTTAAGTATAGCTTTCAAAATCCTTGTTGCTGCTACTGCTTTTTACGTGAGCTGCTACTCTTTTTATAATATTCAAATGGCTCATAAATCCTGTCGTATTTAAAAGTAAGAGATTCTTTCAATAGTTTTAATTATAACTTTGAATTCTTCAATTCGTTTGCTAAATTGAATATAAAAACGCTTATTAATTTGCTAAGATTGGCCACAGACGCTTGAATATATCATAAACCCATAAAATAGAATTAATGTTTGTCATTATTCATTGCTCATTTCTTGCAAGGTTTATGAATACTGTTGGTAAAAAGAGTACATTAGTAAAACTAATTTAAGATTCAATTCTAAATATAAAATTATTGTCATCTAGAGATTCTCTCTATAGCTAAATTTAAATGCAACTTCATTTGTCTTTATTCGTTGTTCTTGCACAATATTCGTCCTCATTATCACTAAACTATCATATCATTGGCCGATATGACAACTTGATGTGACTACTGGGTTGTTGTTGTTCACTGTGAAATTTGATTAGATGACCCAACCTGCTGGCTATCACAGTAATACATGCTAATAAGATTAAAGTTTCTGCTTATATCTGATTTAAGTTCTTCATGGGAGGAGAGGACTGAAACTAAAGAGAAATGACTTATAAGGAGTGTATGTTGTGTGTGTTTTCGTGTGTGGTTTATATACTCCCCATATCCATACTTAATTTCATATTCCATCTCTCTAAATTATAATTATAAATTTAAAAAAGGATTATAAAATAGATGGAATGAGGCAAGTTGGTCATTCAAAACTATAACTTTTGAGGATTGTTTAGAAATTTTGTAAGGTTTTTTTTGTTTTTATGGGTTGGATAATGCCGAATGTCAAAAGTAAATTTGAAACCTTGGTAAAGGGTCAAAGCCAAACTTGCAAGCAAGCTCGAAGGCATAATTAATGTTGAATCAATTTTGCTGCAGTTTATGAAAAACTCTTAAGTCTAATTAATCCCTTTAAGATGATACATGTTTTTATTATCTTGTAATCCCTGACAGTTTTATATGCAAATCGTAATAGATATGCCAGTAGCTAATTAATTTCCAAATTTAGATTTTAGAAAAACTTAAAAACAAGGTGAAAGGTTTATTACCTGGTTGTTATTATTGTTACTACTATTTTGAACAGAGACAGTGAGGATAGAAGTCATATGAAGTAATTTGCTTAGTATGCGACTAGAAGAAGTTGCATCTTGACGAAGACGAATACTTTCAGTAATTCCACCCGTAAGATCCGCTAGTCCGTCTAATGTTGTTCCATATTTCAATGCTTCGTAAGATCCGTGCAATCTAGTTAGCAAAACAAAACAAAAATTCATTTAAATATCATCACATATTCAAAAGTTTAAATTATTTCCATTTGATTGATCTGATTTTGATGATTGATGGACAATGTCATGTCCTACTTGGATTCAATCAATAATATTAAGAAGGCCAATACTCTGTGTGGTGGTCGAAAATGTTTATAAGTTACGGGTTGGAATTTTGCAGTTGTCCTGAAGATTCAATTTTCAACCTGCGTTGAGTTGTAAATCAGGGGAGGGGGAACAATTTCAGGTCATACTGCTTTATAAATATTGTTGCTAAATCAAGCATGACTGTCCAAATTCATTGTTTATTCCCTGTTTCATTGTAATTTCTTATATTCGACATTCTATGCGTATGTTAAGCTTCCCTTCTGATATTTCAAAATAAAATCTTAACAAGTAATTTGTTTGCATTCAACATTTGAGATGGGTGTTTCACTTGCTTCACTTGTCAATCATTTCATCTTCCTCTTTTGAAATTAAACTGAGTGAATGTCAATTGTTGATTGTTAGTTTGAAATTGTAACATTCGATTTCAGTTTAATTTATGACTTTCTATGTTATCATTTTGTATTCTGTAAAATGAAATATCTTATGGATAATTACATCGCTATAGCTATAGCAGATGACTGTCATCATACTGCCTAGCATGCACCAGTAAAGCTAATTATTATGTGTAATCTGAGTTTAATATAGTTCCTGGTTGAGTTTTAAACGTTTTTAAATAATAATTATACGTTATATTCTATCTTGTTACAAACACTCATTTGCATTGTTTCTTTAAATTACAAAAATTAAGTGAGAGTCAGTGTAAAAAATATAATATGGTAAATGATTTTTCCTTGGTTTAATGAAAATGTAAACTCATGTTACCAAACTGACCAGAGTTGAATTCTGGATTTCTACAAGAATTTGATATAAACTTGAACGTGATGCATTCAACCTCAAAGGAAAAAGCTCATAAAATAATAAATTTGTTGAGCCATTTTACATTCTATTTTTATTGTCCAAGGTCAATTTTTAGATTAAGCTAAAAAACGTAATTATCAACCATGGGCTAAATATTTTAAATGGAACAATCCAAGACTCAAACTATTTTACAAGTTTTACGTTTTTACAAACATTTCTTTGTAGTTTTTTGCAAGCACAACTATAACTCACATTGAAATTCTATTCACTCTTTTCTTAATCACACTGAGCATTATTATCATTTATGTTTTTATATTTTATCATTTAGAAAATATATATAAAACGTGACAATTTTATTTCTTTCGTCAAAGTCAATTCTCTTTCATTATTAACAAAAACAACAATACAATAGACTATAGCTAACAAGAAGGGGCCAACTTGGTGATTTCAATCTAGAAAGACTCAAAAAAAGTTAGACAGGGAAAATTACAGGGCTGTTCAAAAATACGATGTAGGTTTTAAAATACGGTTTAAAACGCTTGATACGACGCTTAGGCTGCAGCAACGCTGCCTTAATCAAAGACAGTGGTTGTGACCAAGCAAAAATGTTAACATGGATCCTAATCCTAATGCTTAAAACTGATCCTAAATCTCCAAAAAGTGAGCCCATTTCAATATTGTTCACAAGATTTTCATAATTCGAAGTAAAATTTAACTAAAAGAAAAGTTATATGCTTTTTTATGAGTCAATTAACCAAGGACCTAAACATTAGTCACGTCGTCCAAGTCATTCGCATATTAAATCCCTTTTAATAGCGTTTTTACATCTGCATTAAAATATTCAACACTGCTTTTATTTTAATACGAGAGCGTGAGTTAGTTTAACGACGAGATTTTTACTTTACGCAACTAACTTTTATTTTAGTGTGTAAGGACACAACAGTAAATAAAAAGCAAAAATTTGCAATTAAACTAAATAAAAAAAATGTTCTCGGAACCTAGAAAATCATTTAAGCGTGTTCATATAAAAGTTGAGTCGTCCAACTGGCAAAATAGTAGGGAGAGGAAAAAGTCTATTAGAATTTGTATTTTTCATGATTTCTTATGACGATTGTCAACTAAAATAGAATGGGCTAAGTTAAGTTGTGATAAATTATCATTTTTGTAGAATTTAAGTTAGTTTTATTTTGTTATGATGTGAAATTTTATGGGACATTAACTTTGATTATGCATTTCTATTATCTATTTAAATTTATATAAAATTACCTAGTTTTTTTTAATTTTGATGGCAATTTGTAAACAGGATTCAGTTTTGTTTTAAAAGAGATGTTTTTGGGATAAACTTCATTTTTAATGCAAATGATAACTTTTGAATGATGATGAAATTCTTTTACTGTTATTCGTTTACATTTTTTACAAAAAGAGTAATAGAGCTGAACTAGTTTTTAATTTAAATATAAAACGGCCTGTAGTTTTTTCTCCATTTGAATATAACGCTTTATTAATATCGTCGTGTCTTGCTGAGTTATTGATTCCAAATCAAAATTATTATGAACCCCGAGTCAAATTTGGATTGGGTTTTTATTGTTATTTTAAAAGGCAGTAATTTATAGTAGGTATTAGAAAGTCTGCTGAGATCAACGATGATTTTGATCCTCTCTATTTTGTATTGTTTTGCGAAATTAGCTTAGGATTTAAATGTAATTGGGCTTATGAATAAGTTTCTACTCCCGAAAATACTTTCTTTATAAAAAGATGAGCTAATGAGTTGTCAGATTTATTCTTTGTAAATATTTATTTTAAATTTTTAACTTTGTTTTGTCATTGTAGAAAGTTATAATTAAATCTTTGAGTTTTTACTGCAGCAGCTTAGGGTTTGTTTATATAACGAGAAAGTGGAATGTTTTCATTAAGTTGTTTTAAATGAATTCTCAGGAGTTGTCTAATTAATATATTTAAATGTATTCTAGAGAGAATTTGTAGGAAGAGATTTTCGTCTGAATTCTTTCAACAGACTGCTTAAGTTTAAAAAAAATATTATTATGGCTTAGAAATTATTTCCAGTTGTGGGTGTGTCTAAAACAGAATTTGTAAAAATAATTAGAATGAGTAAAAATCATACTTTGCATAAGCTTTTTCAAGTAGGGAAGCCCAATAGGATTGTGATTGAGTTGATTGAAGAAATACAAGTCGTCCATTAACAGTTGGTAGTCGATCATCAACAATAACTTCAGTCCAATCTCCACACCACCAAAGTCTAAATCTAAAAATGCCTCCGTAGTCATCCCAACTTTTTACAATGTTGGAGTTTCCTTGACCAAAAGTTTGATCTGCTGGAACAACTCGATGAAATAATTCTTTTGATAGCCATAAACATCCAAGACATGACACTAGCCATCCGTCACCTGTAAAAAACAATAACGACATGAATTAGCTAATTATTTTTAAAAGTTCCAAAATTTCACAACTTTTAAAGGGATTTTTTGTTTAAAAAAACCTGAGTCCAATGAACCTTATGCAAGTAATCTCCCTTATCTTAGCCTTAAAGTCATGCTAGGTGTGGCTATTACAATAAGAAAAAATACCGTAGATTAGCTTAAAAAGGAAATGAAAGGTAAAAAAGCCGGTAAACATCATGATATTACATTAGTGTTTAAAATTGAAAGCGAATTTCATTTTGGATTAAAAAAGTGCAAGTGCACGAAAGAACTTTTTTTGTTAATAAAATGACAGAAAACCTCACTCACGATATGTTAATGTAATTCACAACAAAGTAAAACATAATAAAGTAACATTTTGATCTAGTTGATGATATGAGAGTTAGTTTACTTTGCTACTTGACTTAGGTGTTCACATTGCATTGTTGACTTTGCCTAGGATTTCCATTGTTTTATCATTTGTTTGTATTGTTGGTTATACACACACTGGTTTTACTCTTAGATATTGTTCTAATTCATTGATGTTATATATTGTTAGTTGTTACAATTGAAAAATATGATTAGAGAAGAAGATGACTTATCTCTCACGCAATATCCGCTTTAGTATCCATTCTACTTTTTATATAATTATCTTTGTGTAATATCCATACATCCATACTGGGGTAGTGCAGCAGATTATGACAGATTTTTGTGAAATATGCAATGCTCTTACTCAATAATTTCAATTAGGTATTGTTTTATTCATCATGTGCCATCAATTTAATGTGTGGCCATTTATGGGCAAAGTATTTTTATCAATGAAATTTTTGGTTTAAAACTTTACATTATTTTTAGTAAAAGTGTAAAAGCAGTTGGGGTTTTTATTACGAAAACTAGGTAGGATGTTTGGGGTTTTAAAAATATTAAAATAATGCTACAAAAGTTTAAAGGGTCGTGGCCTGCTGAATATCAAAAATTACATTGCGTGATGTGATGAATTCTCAGCTAGTATGTAATGCACCTGCCTCAAGTACATTAAACCCCATTGGAAATGTCATGCTTGTAAAATAATAGTGATGATAAGATCAAAAATTGATCATGATTTCAGTAAAAATTTCTTATTTACTTAGTAATTCATCTCACGAATAAATAAGAGATTAGCTGTGTGTATTTAATATTCTTGTTTAGTTTTACAAAAGTTGATAAGGGCAGAAAAGGTAATTGCTAGTGGTGGTGGTGGTTGTAGAGATTGTGTTGTGTTGGGTACGGTAATTCAAGCGTATAACAATTTCGTATTATAATTAAGTCATGACACTGCGCCAAGTTCAATGAATACTCAAGACTTCTATAACCAATT
The DNA here is from genome assembly GCA_034696425.1 of Isotoma viridis. Classification (NCBI taxonomy): domain Eukaryota; kingdom Metazoa; phylum Arthropoda; class Collembola; order Entomobryomorpha; family Isotomidae; genus Isotoma; species Isotoma viridis. The sequence continues at coordinate 3,600 of JAQGAA010002304.1, read as the reverse complement.
AGTATAATAGTGAACTGTACATTTAAAAAGACATTGGACACACACCGACAAACACAAGCTTACATGACGTCTACACGTCTCTTGTGTACACACTTCCCATTAACAATCATTCCTAATCCATGTTAATGAATTTACTATTCAAGTAACACCATGTAGTAGGCCCATACAAAAATCAAGCAAGGCTGAATCCTATAAGCTCTGTGTATAATAAAACCAATCCCATTGTTTATATACGATCCGATGGATGAGAAGGTGCCTTGTGTCTCATCGTACTCACTAATTATAATTGCATTGCATAATTATATTCTAACTAACGGTTAATTTTTGGGTTAACTTGTAAAATAAACTTATTGTTAACTTTAGTTGAATAGTTTAGTGAAGCTTAAAAAAAATAAATTCTTTGAGTTTAAAGTCTTCTCATTGCTCAAATATAACTTGAACTTGGCACATGTCAGTATGAAACTAATCTTTCATTTTGAGTTGTTTCCCATTGTTCACCTTTTGTAGGTTATTACCGCTAGTCCACCCCCTGCCTTTGTAACTCATACTGAGAGTTACGTACTGAGCGTTTAGGAAGAATTGAATTGAAGCTTGCCAAGCATAATTGCCAATTGCTATTCCGGTCATCTAACAATTAGTAAATTAGTCACAAATTAATACAATTAATCAAAGTCGTCCTATTTTTCAAATGTTTTTGTGACTTTGTGAGTAGGTTTGTGCAAAGCTTTTGCTGTAGAAGAGAATATCGTCATATTTCTTTTGCTATAGTCTTTCCGGGTTACTTGCTAACGTCGATGTGGAATATAGTGTATTGTATATTTGTAAAGAAAATTTCCCCAAGCGTTTTTAATTGGTGCCCGTTTTAACCTTTTTTAGGTTTTTTAATTTATTATTAGAAATTCAAGCAATTTATTTACGTTTCTATTTATAATAAAGCTATAAAACTGTTTACTTTAACATGATAAAAATTCAAAAACACAAGCAAACTACTAAATGTTCAAATCCAACTAAATCTAATTCTAATAAACAACCCATTAAATCTTCATTAAAGTTAAAACAATCATCTTTAAAACGTAACTACAAACTATTAAAATCATAAAATCAGCAAAGCAAATAAAAGAGTTTTTGATAAAATTTAAAAATCGAAAGTTCTTTCCTCGCCATAAAGATAAGAAATGACCTAGACAACTCAGACTAAACGTTCTAGTGGTCAATTTTGTAAAAACTACTTTATAACATAAAAGTACATAGGTACAAGGGTGTAGGCTCTTTTCTGTCGGTTAAAGCTAAAAATGTGCATTTAATTTAAATCAAAGAATAAAAGTATAAAAAAATATAATATAAAACAAGCCACAAAATTATACACCCTGGCATGCCTGTCTGAGGTTATGTTGTATTATAGAAAGGAGAAATACATACATTTTCAAAAAGGAATGCTTCTTCCCAATTCATCTCCTCGTCTCCCATAATGTATTAAAAAAGGCAATGTGGTTTTTTGTTTTGGGTTCAGGTTGAAAAGATTTTTGCGAATTTATTTGAATGAGAATATAGGCAATTTGAAATTGATTAAAGAATCTAAAGAAAAATGTAAATTATAGAGAAAAAAGCAATTTACAAGTTGGCAAAAATCTATTAAATTTTAAAAGGAGGTTTAGAAAACCCTGCTTGTCTCTCCCCCTTTTCTCTATTTTCTTGTTAGAATATTTCCTATGTAATTAGTATGCTAAAAAATGTATATAATTTTTGGTCTAGTTAGCCCTTGTTATTACTGTAATAAAAATAAAGAATATTTATAATTTATAAGATTATTATGTGACATGATCTCTTTTTTAAAGATAATGTTTAAATTATCACATCTTTTGAGTTTCACCACAAATATTTCCTAAATGTCTCTAAATGTATGTAAAAATGTAAAATTATGAAATTTCGTTCATGGTTTAGTGATTAAAAATATATCTTGTAGGTTTAATTTTGGGATAAGCTTGTGACATCACAAATTATATGGAGTACAGATTTTGTTAGGCTTGCTAAAGCATGAACATTTTTGTTGAATTCTTTTTATATATTATGCAAACAAAAAGTGTGTGTTTTAGATTTGGAAATTTGGAATTCTTTCTCACGGGTTGGTACCTATAGGTTTTTTGAGAGTTTTGACGTTTGATGGGGATTTTTTCTTTGAATTTGTATAGGGATGTGGGAAATAGTGAAAGATTTCATAACGGATTTGATTCGGAGGTCGTTAGGTTCATGGTTTACTGAATTTTGTGGCCGAGTGCCAAATATTTGACGGATCTGTTCTCTAAGGAGAATTACACTTCACAATGATAATACAGAAGGAAACAATAGGAAAATTACGGAAATTAATTTCATATTTGTATGCAAATCTGAATTTTAAAAAGCAATTTTTGAAACATAACTGTAGCCAATACAATTAAAACTTGTTTTCAAATTTTATACTTGAATTTTGAAAAAGTTCCATTAAATTCTTACCAAGTTTTCCAGGAACGATGTCAAACTGATCTGAAGTTCCGCTTGTAACAAATGCAGGGTTTGTACTCAAATCCTGTAAATAAATCATTCAAAATTTGAAAATTTTTAAACAATTAACTCCAAGTCATAGGCGGACGTACATGATGAGTCTATTGTTTTTTGTATAGTACGTAAATCACAAATTTACATTGGCAACCTAAAAACTAAGTTCGAAGTGTTTACAGATGTTATCTGCATGAATCTTCTAAGACAAGCAAACAATTGGTGATAAATGTCTCAACTTTTTAAAAGAATGTGCAAACTAGCTGAATACCTCATTTTTCAAAAATATAATTTTGAAAAAATATTAAAAATTTGAATTGAAGTGTGTTAACGACCAAGTAATGCATAAATTATGTGCGGAATTTTATCTACTAACTAAATGAATTACTTATACAGCTTAAGCCTTATGAGCTATAAGATCGCCTGTCTGAAAAATCGCATAGCGGTATGTCTCTTGAAGTCTTTAATTACATTTACTTAATTGGAGTCCTTGCAGTGAATAGGAAAAAACGAACCTTAACTGATTTTATGGATACACCTATAAGACTAAATAGATTTTAAAGGCTATTTACTTTAATACTGATAAAAATGTTGTATACACAATAATGTTGAAAGTGATTAGCATGCCAAAGAGATTAGACTTGAATTACAAAAGTTGCGACCGAGTGTAAAAACCAGATTGATGAAATGGAACACAATAAAGTTGGCCTTGAACTACACTTTACAAACATAGTGTAATCCATAGAACTGCCCAGAATTTTTTTGACTTGAAGCTATTTGCATCTCATTAGGATTTCCTATACAAATTTCTAAGTAATATGGGTTTTGCATAAATAACTGAATGAAATTGTAATCCACTTTTGGACTCAAAACTCTAAAGGTAACAGATGCTTTAAAACAAAATAACTTTCTCAGCGAATTTGAACGCTTTGCTACGAATACGCTTCGACTGGGACGCTCGGCTCCACAAAAAAGGCGATTTTAGCCCACATGGTGGCATGGCATTTAAAGGCATAAAGCCACACAATCAAACATAAAACTTGGTTTAATGATATTCTTACGTGAGAA
>JAQGAA010002303.1:0-13001 GCA_034696425.1 Isotoma viridis | reverse complement strand
TTGACTTTATTTTTTTTAATTTTTTTTTTATAATAATTTAAGGAAACATAAGCCACTTTGAAAATGCCTTTGCTAAGATTCCTGGCACGAAGTGCCGTTAAGAGAAACAACTGGTTTCCGGGTGTCATTTCCTCCCTTCTGGGCTCGATGGGACTTTATTTACTTACATGGACAAATCTTGACCAGGCATCTGATCGACTGTATAGCGATGGCAAGGGGAGTGCTTTTGACTTTATTGTTGGTAAGTGTAAAGTGTTTCAACGGATTTTGAAAAATTTCTAATAGAAAATGAAACATGGTATGTATTGTAAATGCTTTTTTATAGTTGGGGGAGGTTCAGCGGGATCAGTGATTGCTAATCGGTTGAGCACAAGTTACAGTGTGTTACTGTTAGAGGCAGGCGGAGAGCCACACCCACTGCATTTAATTCCAGCATTATCTTTGCTTCTATTAAATTATCCAGCTATTGATTGGCAGCATATGACAGTTCCTCAAGTGCATTCATTCTTTGCTCAAAATCATCAGGTAATTAATTTTTAAATGTGTATTTAAGCAACTCTATAATAATAATACCATTGTCTCAAGGCTCATTTGTCATTTGTCGTTCTTTTCTCACAATTTTTAAATTATAAGAAAGTATCAATTTTATTTTAAAGGAAGAACCATCACCTGAATTATTAACAATAAAATTAAAATATTATGCCTCCAAATGTTTTCGACTTCAACCTTCCAATCAATATATATTTTTTCGATTTTTTTTAAATTTTCTTTTGACTATTTTAATTGCAGGAATGTTTAATAAGTGCAGGGAAAGGCTTGGGAGGTACAAGTAACATTAATTTTATGATGCATAACAGAGGAAATCCCATGGACTATGATAATTGGGCTTCCAAGTTGGGCGATCCAAGTTGGTCTTATGATGAACTCCTTCCATATTTTAAAAAGCATGAACATTTTATTGGAGATTATAAAGCTGGAGCTAAAGGTATTTATGACAAAGAAAAAATCATTCTATATTGAAACTGGGTGAATACAATTTATTCACTTTACTTTGATGACTTTTTTTCTGCGAGTAGAAGATGCACATGGTCTTTTTGGAGAAATGACAGTTCAGGTACCTGAATACACTGGAATGGGTGATATTTATTTGCAAGCAGCTAAGGAAATGGGTTATCCTATTACAGATCTCAATAGCAAATTTACGGAAGGTTTGTGTAGTTTTGAAACTAGGATTTTAAAAAGAAATGATAAATTTTTAACAAATTAAATTTTGTTAACAGGGTTTGATTACGTTTACAATCCTACGAAACTCGGTCGAAGAATTAGCACTCATGCAGCTTTCCTTCATGGCGTAAGATACAGAGACAATCTGACTATAAGGAAATTCTCTGAAGTTACTAAAGTAAGCCTGAAATACAATATAGCAATTTAAAAAAGAGTTCATTTAAAAAAATCAGAATACGAAGTTAATTTTTGAAAATTGGGATAAATAAATATTAATTTTCATTGAAACTAGGTACTCTTCCATAACGGTACAAACGAAGCGTACGGTGTGGAATATTTATGGCATGGAATTCCAAAGCAAGCTTTTGCGAAAAGAGAAGTAATTCTCTCTGCAGGAGCGATTAATTCACCAAAGATTCTAATGTTGTCTGGAATAGGTCCTAGAGAAAATTTGGAATCAGTTGGGGTAATCTTGTGATATTAGATTATTCAATTCAAAAATAAATAAATTTAATTTAATTTTTTAATTTATTAGAAAGTTTACAAAATTTGAATTTAATTGAAAACATTCAAATTAAATAATTAAACTTTTTTAAAGTTTTAATTGAAAATTAAAAAAATATTTCATTTTTTAATACTTTTATCCCTTTATAGATTGAAGTAAAGCAAGACTTACCAGTAGGAAAGAATTTCCAAGACCACACAGCAGTCTACCTCGGCCCATTCTTTATAAACCGAACATATTCTATTGATATTGACCGAGACTTCACGTTCAACGAGTTTATGACTTACTTATCCCGAGGTACAGGACCGTTCTCAACTTCAGGGATCAATGCACAAGGATTTATATCTTCATCCGAAGCAAAAGCAACTGGTGAATCAGACTGGCCAGACACACATTTGATGCTTCTAGGAAAATCAGTAAAGAAAGAATGTTATAAACACATGGCCAGAGCATTCAATTTCAATGAAGAGGCTCTTAAATCATATTATGAAAATGCTAACGGAAAAGAATCCTTTTTTCAAATCGTATCCAATGGGCGACCTCATTCCAGAGGGGAAATGAAACTTCGAAGCTCCAATCCAAGGAAACCTCTTTTAATCGATCCTAAGTATTTAGATAATAAACATGACATAACCGTAATGATAGAAGGGGTTAAAAAAGCCATGGAGCTTGTTGAGAATTCAACAATATTTCAAAAAATTGGAACACAATTTACAAACGAGTCATTTCCAGGATGCCAGGATGAAGTCTTTAGAAGCGATTTGTATTGGGAATGTTATATAAGGCAGTTTACTGTAAGCCTTCATCACGTTGTTGGCACCTGTGCTATGTCACAGTCGGATAATTCAAAGGGGGCTGGGGCTACGGGTGTTGTAGATACTAAATTAAGGGTAATTGGCACACAGCGTCTTAGGGTTATTGACGCTTCTGTTATGCCAGTGATACCCGTAGGGAATACTAACTGGCCTACTATTATGATTGGAGAGAAAGGGGCTGCCTTGATTTTGGACTTTTGGAAAACGGATGAAGAAAATGCAACCAGTAATAGTACTAACAGTAACAATGATAATAATTCGAATGGGGTGGGTGGTGGATCTCAGACTCCTGAAGTTATTATTCATGCTCGTTCTACAGAGCCTTTAATTGATTATGATGAAATGGTAAATAGAGTCACACCGTCTTACTGAGAAGTGAAAATGTTTTAATTGTTAAAATTTAAGAGCTTGATTATATATTAATTTCATTTATTTGTTTCATTGTAATTTTGATATGACAAGGAATGTAAAAATTGAAATAAACGGTTTTTTACTCATGTAGCTATTTATTTATTTTGTACAAATTGATTGTAAAAAAATGAAGTAAAATTAACTTTGTAAATTTTGAAAAATATCCTGATGATGCTTTGAGTCCGAATTAGTTTAACCACTTTAAAATGGCAATGTCACTAAAAACTTTGAAGGTTTTTATAAAATCAATTTAAATTTATAATTCAAATCCTTCACTTTAAGTATCATCATCGCACCATCATCATTGAAAAATTATTTAAGTTATTATCCTATTTCCTATAGGGTCTTAAATATTGATCCAATGAGTTTATTTTTCCAGCAATAGTATGTATATTCTAATCTAAGTGTTTGTGAATGCTTAACACATTGATAAAGTATTATAATCCGAGTTGTATAGTTGACTGGAATTGGCGATTCTTGGTAAACTATCACTTATGTATAAAGCAATTAATATTTAACATGGTTTAATGGAATTGCAATAAAACTGTGGTGAAACAGAGGATGATTTAGTGCACTACTACTTTAATTTAAGCCTGGTAATTTTTGCGAAAAAGGATTAAAGGTGTTTTAAAGGGGGTAGGAGACATTGTTTATCTAGCTAGAATTGAGTGGATGCATATAGTCGAATACTTTCAAAATGTATGTTGATGAATGTGTTAATCACTTTGAAATTGTTGATGGCTTAAGTAAATAGTTATTCAAAAATGGATTTCAAATTAATAATCAATTCAATGAAATGAGATAGGATTAAATGGATTATAAATTTAAATGTATTATGAGAAAACTCAGATTAAAAATGAAAAAGCACAATACATTCATTGTAATTTTGATATGACGAGTAATGTAAAAATAGAAATAAAAGGACTTTTCCGATGGTCATATGCGTATAGCAAGGTAAAAATGATTTATTTTACAACACTAAATTGATTGCAAACAAATGCAATTAATAAATAAATGTTGTGAATTTTGAAAATTATATTACTTTAGAATGCCAATGACATTAAAAACATTCAAGGTTTTAAATAAATCAATTTAAATTTAAAATTCAATCATTACGTTTAAATATCATCATCGCATCATCACTGTAAAATTATTCTTAATGACACTTCGTTTGACACCGACATTTTATAAGCTTTTTAGTCTAAATTGTTTAAAACTACGTCAATATTTTAAGTAAAATATATGCGAAACCCGCAGTTCAGTAGGGAAAAAGTGGAAAACTGGGGATACAAAAAATAACGCCTCAATTTAGACTATATGTACCTACAATGAATAAAAAACTCATTAGAATAACACAAGTAAGTTCTTATCCAAGATAAATATTGATCCGAAAAGTTTATTTTTCCAGTAATATGTAAATACAAAGCGTTTGTGTTTTTCATTTAGTCACAATGTTTAACATATTATTCATGATAAAGTATAATAATCCGGGTTGTATAGATAAATGGATTTATGGATTCATGGAATAATAAAAGAGTTGTAAATCTACTTATCTTTAGTGTTGAAGCACACCTGTCCATCTTCGTATCAATTATAATAATAGAAATATTACAAACAATATACGCCCTGATGGAAAAATTATACCTGAGACCTACGTAAGTGATGCATGATGATGACTCTTGACAACTACTAGTGCAGTGCTGCTCTTTAGTCACGGTTTTTTGGTACATATGTATAATATGTATTTTTGTACAGAAAATATTGATTTCCCATTAAACGAACCGGGATGGGATTAAATGAATCATAATTGTAAATGCTATTATCTTATCAGAAAATTCAGATTATAAAACGAAAAAACATAACACATTTATAGCGTTTTGTATGTACGTTAGTGTGCAAATAAATAATAATAATGATGATGATGAATCATTTCTAATGTTTAAAAGCATTATTTGTTCGCAATTGTTTGCGACAGTAAGGCTGGAAAGATAAATTCAGGAAAATTCCAGAAAGATTTATACTTTCTTTGTTTTGTTATATAAACGGATATTTTTATTTTTTTCATATAATACTGGCTGCTGACCTGATTTCTGATCTGTGTTCAGATTTATTTTACGAGTTAGATTTAAAGGTGGACAGTCGTCGTTACAATTTTAGAATTTAGTTGGTAACTGTCTTTACTAACAGGACTCTTCATTTAAAATTGGATTCAACTTTGAAAAACAAGCTGGCTTTGCTGAAAAACATCATGAATTTCATTTTTAAGTTTTTAGCCATTTTTGTAGTGGCAGTTTTGGCAATGGTGAATGGAGAAGATACTGGAAATCTTATGAAAGCTGCGTAAGCTATTACATTTGAACTTTTTTTTAAACATTTTAAAGTTAACTTTTATAATTTTTCGGATCTATTTTCCACAGACTTCTTTTCGAAAGAGCAAATGCACTCCCTAAAATATTAAACGTTTACGATTTTGTAAAATTTCTTAACTTTTTTTTATTTGCGATTATTATATAAAAGTATAAAATTCCTACAGAATTGGGACAAACCAGACAACATATACAATAAAAACAACCTGGGACAACAAAACCGTATTACCTGAAGAAGAAATAAAAATTACTTTCTCTATCAAAAATGACACAGGAATAGGAAGTGACAACAGCACGTTCCTTTTAATTGAAGTCGACGCTCCCTACTATAATGACCCTCCAGCCCCAAACAATACAAACACATCCATTCCATTCCCAGGACTATGGGATTACGAAGTAGTCGAAGCATTCTTTTTGGGAAATGACGAAGAATACTTGGAAATTGAGCTAGCCCCAAGTGGACACTACCTTCTTTTGTTCTTGAAAGGAGAACGAAACGATACCAAACAGGACTTACCCTTGACAAACTATACCACACGAATTGTTAATGAAACAAATGAAGCAATGAAGTGGCATGGGGAGGCTTACATTCCTGCGAGTTATTTCCCATGCAATGTGACCACTTTCAATGCTTATGGTATTCATCATTCCGGTGATAATAGAACCTACATGTCTTTGTTTCCTGTTGCTGAGGGTGAATTAGAAAACCCGGATTTCCATAAACTGGATAAATTCGGTCCGATTGAATTTGAAAATGAGGTTAACACTGGAAAATGCAATGGAAGTGGAGTCAACACTGCTAATGGATTTTATGCATTTGGGATAACACTTTTGTCTCTTGTATTCTCAAAATATTTTCACTATTGATGAATATCATTTCACATTTCTCGTTATTAATTATTACTACATATACTTTGTTTTTAGCTGTTTTCTAATTTTGTTTGCATACATTTTGAATCTTTTAAAGTGATAATGATAATGGCTTACATGCATAGTAATATTAAAATGTTATTAATGATGACTTATGTACATGTACCTGCTTATGTATTCTAAATAAATTATTTAAACTTACTTTTACTAAAAATTACAAAACGAAAACAAATGCGAATTGAGTTCAGAAAGAGTTAGTTTATTTAACCTTACTGTCACATCCAATCAATCATGAAATCAAAAGTACACAGTAAGTAATTTAAATGAGATCGAAGCACATGTTAGTGTTAGTTAATTAGCTTTAACTGTTAGTTCGCTTTGTACAAAGAGATGAGAGAGCTTGCCCTACCGGTTAATTAGCATTTTTTTAAATCAACAAAAAACATCAGCATTTTTGCTTTCTAATCAAGATTTACTTTCTTCAAGTACGTATGTGTCACTTTCATGATATCGTCATCATGATTATCAGTTGGATTCTAACATTCAGCTTGATTTTTATATCATTAAAAATGTGTACGGCTTATATAGTCAAAGGTTATCAATCATTAGTGCTGACAAAAAGATTATATAAATTGATTTCTATTCTTTAAACTGAAGTAGTCATTCTTCTGGTGTTTCCAACTTTATTTTCTTAAAGGCAAAGTGAACGTGTGCAATTCATTAAGAGATTCATAAACTTTTGAAATTTGAAATCGCCATGTCTAACATAACCCCGAAAAATTCAGTTCTACTAGTACCAACATTATTACTCCTAACATTGACCTTAGCATCAGCTCTAACATTTTTAGACTGGGGTCAAAAGTGTGAAGTGCCAAGACTAGGAGGAGACGATCGTATTCTTACAGAAGAGTGTGACGCTGGAAAAGGACTAGTATGTAATGGAGAAGCGTGTGAATGCACCTATAGTCAACGTTACTCTTATGATCACGATAGCCGAGAATGTCGACGAAAAGTTGGAAAATCGTGTCTCTACGTTGATCTCGATGTACATGGAAGACAAGCCCTGGAAAAGCTTCCATTCAATTTAAAATGTCATGAAAAAGCTCAATGTATCCAACTGGAAGCTCCCGCAAGGATTGCAGGAGGGGTTGTCGATATTGATAAAATTAGCATGTGCATTTGCAAACCTGGTTATGTTCCTGCAGACAGCTTTGGTGCTTGCATTTTCCCACCCCCACAATTGGAAGTTGCTAATATAGGACCAGCTACTACTGCGAAACCGATTAGGAAGATTGACTTTCGAGTACCATTTTATACCTCTGATAAATAATAGCTCAATTTGTTCTCTAGTATCTTTAAATTAATTGAATTATCATGTTTATTTATCTTGGACATTCAGTGTGATCCATTGTTACTAACAATAATCACATCATACACTTATACAATAATATTATTACTGTGATTATAAATCGCCTTCATATAATAACAGCAGTTTGTGATTTGATTCTTGTATGTGGACAAACACACACATGCACATTCAAATGCAAACTTTAGAACCATTCATTCCTTCATGTATTCAAAATGTACAATTAAAACAATAATCATGTATACTCGTATAATAACATTTGATATAACATAAAGTGTTTTTATCACTTGACAGAAGCATTCATAATAATAATAATAATTCTGAATGAAATCGCAATACCTCTATAGTATGTTATTTTACTATTTATTATTATCTTCATCCTCGTTTAACTAGATTACTCAATTTTTGCCTTTTTTAAACCATTTTACGAACTTCTGCGTTATTACGAAGCTCTTAACGTACAACTTGGTAAATTACATTACAATTGCTTTCAAAACGCAGTGATAAGTATTTAGCTTAAAGTCTGAAATTTTTATCACAGTGAGTGGGATTAAAATAAACCTTATATTTAAATGTAATCTGGCGAGCATGGGCATTATATTTTATACTAATTTATATGTTGCTAATGGGTATCGGGTATGTAGTAATTATAATTTTTTAGCACTTTTTCGTCGCACTGCAACACAATGCCCTTCAAATTCGTTAATACAGAAATACATAATAATTGATTCATCAATAATATTATTTACAATTTACTTTTTACATGTTTCAGATCAATTTTACAATTTCGTCAGGAACATTCATTTACTATGAAATGAATCTGTAGAGTTGGATATGGTAATCAGTATTTATTAACATTTTATTGGCTATCAGCTAGCGACAATTATTTTTGTCACTCACAGTATCTGAGCTTTTCAAAACTTGGCAATGTAACAATTCTGAAAGTCTAATATTCATCAATAAATAGGAGGGAAGCAATTTTTATAGGCTGTACAAGTTCGATCGAAGTCAAAAGGTCTTGAATTTACAAAATAAAATACGTTTTTCAATCCTATTAGTATATCAACTCACTGTCATTATTATATCTTGAGTAAGAACCAAAAAAAACTAACCTTATAGCACACACATTATTTCATTAGCTAAAAAATTGTACTTGAGCTTACAAACTAATCAACAAAAAATATAGGATATTCAAAAACAAAATGAAAATAGGGGTTTAACCATAAATTATAATTCAGTTTTCCAACTGTACCCTTGGACAACCGTCCCCATTAGTTTACATCCCTGTTCCTACTTTGTAAAATAGGTGTACCAACGTAAAAAGACCGGAATATTGTGTATGTACTTTGGCTTAACTGACTTTTAAACTCAATAACTTGCAAAAATGTATTAAAGGCATTTCGAGTATGGCCGGTTAGACTGGTTCAGTGCTTTGATGAAATTTACCCATCGCATCATCAACCAGGGTTCGTTCTTCGAGCTGCAGTCGTCTTTTTTTTACTCGTTTGAAGTATTCGTTTGATACGATAAGCGAGTGAATGATTGAAAGTCTTTTGTTGACTGACTGATTGTGAGAGTTAATCGTATTAAAGTTCAAATGCACTATTTAGATTAAGCAACTCAAAGTGTTTGACTTGGGCGGTAATATGGATTTAGTCCCTTGATTGGGAGGGGGTGAGCTTCTGTGTTGAAAACCCAGTAGTCTAAATTAATCAGATCGTTCGAGCTGAACAGGAGATACAGGTACTGCAATAAACCAAAAATACAATCATTAGGCAATCTGATCTTCACAAAGGATAGGTGTAGTAAACAATTTTCAAATAAATGCCATGTTACCTTGAGCGTTTCGGCAAGAAAGAATGACTGTTGAACATCATCCTGTTGAGGATCTTTACTATAAACGTTTCTAAGCCCAGAGTATCCTCCCCCAGGACCGGATTTACAATGCTTTTCGATAGCTTGTGCAGCATCCCATCCCCAATCCCGGTATTTTGAATCTCCAGTTAACCTCCAGAGGATGAAATATGACTCTATTACCTCTGGTCGTAGGATATAATATTTTTCATTTTGTCTGAGAGCTTTGGCTTCCATTGCGTCATTAAACCGGAAGCTTTCAGGACCTAGATAATTTTACAAAAACACCAGTAGTAAAATGTTAATATATTACTTAAATCCATCAAATGTTCAAACGAGCAACTTCATTCAAAAATTACCTAATCTGGTTGTAGTATTATAGCTAACATGACAAGTATTGGTAATTCCTTCGGCTATTTTCATGTGTCTAGTGGCTCTTCCCGAATTTTGATTCGGGCCACTGACAAGATTAGGATCTGTATGAGCACCCAAGGCAAACAGACCACCTACACGAAAAAAAAAGTTTATTAGAATTTTGAAAAAGTTTCAGTTTTTTAGCAGCTAAAAGAACTACAAAATCCATCACAACATACCAGCAAAACACGCCAAGTGATCCATTTTGCTTTCTATCCTATCATACCGCATCTCTGCAATGTAGAGAAGCCCGTTTTTGGAATACCTGATCAGTCCATTCTTCTCAAAAGCTTCCATTGCCTCATCATACATTTCTCGAGCTTCAACATCTCCAGTCTGTATATAGGCTTTCAGTAAATATTCGTAAAAACTATCTCCGAGTGCGCCCATTGAGACGTGATCTGATTACAAAAAAACAATGTTGAAAAACCCAATAAAGTTCAGTTAATCATATAATAGCAATCATCGTGCTAATCACTAAACCACGTTATCTTAATGTGCTTACTTTGGGTAAACTTTCCCATTCGAGGATGCACATAATTGAAATAAAGTCCTTTGGGTTTTTCCATCTGTTGCAAACTTTGTCTAATTTTGAAAACCTTTTCTTTAAAAATTGGATCGCCAGTAACATCCGATAAGTAAACAAATTCCAAATGCAATGTCCCAAACTCCGATAAGATACTTGATCCACTAGAAGCCCACCCGTAATTTTTACTAGCCTGTAAAATCATTCAACATTGGCTTTTTTTACTACACCGAACTTGATTTTTTAATGAGCCATAACCTCTAATCATTAGTAAATCTGAACCTCACCCCAGAATTTAAACTAATCAACGCATGAGGAATGCCTGTCGGGGTCTCGAATGCCGGAAGTAGTTTCTTCGCTAGATCATACGCTTTATCCTTGTACATCGTGTCACCAGTCAGGGCAAACATAGTTAAAAGTCCACCAACAAAGCGAATATTCGTTTCAAATACTGATACCTCTGCCTTCTACAGAAAAAAGATAGAGAAATATTCAATTACTAAAAGTTTAGAAGGATTTACAATAAAAAGCGTTTTATGTTAATGCTAGCTTACCACAGTATCAAAGTCCAGATGATCTGCTACCCAATCTCGTCCTTTTTGATATTCATCATGATATCCCATAATATACAAAGTATCCAGAGCATCAACAATAGTCGCCCCGATTTTAGAAGGTCCAAAAATACTTGCAGAATGACCTCGTTGACTCAACGGTTTCAACTCATTATGGCCCCAAGCATACTTCTCATAGTTGTCCCAAGCATCTTTCATCATCTGAAACATTAAAAAAAGTAAAGTTAATACCCCATCACAATTGATGGTCATCCATCACACATCATTATAAAAAAACAGCTATTCGTTAATCAACCAAAAAATAAAGAGTTATTAAACTTAGAATCAACTGCAAGGTGCATAAAAGTTTGACAGAAAAAACACCCCACACCATAACTTGCAAATTATACCACAATATCCTTTATAGTAGAATAAAATTGCAAATTGCTTTGGGTGTTTTTAACACAGTTACACTGTCCTACTATAGTATCAGCACAAATGCCTCACCCATCTCCTCTATTTCATCTCTTAACCCAAGTCAGACTTGTCAGATTTTCAGACAAAACTAACAGTAGCGGTATCAATGGTTTGATTTAATGCCCAATCAACCAGCAAAAAATGTTTTGTGGTAAAAAATGCCCTAGAATTGATACTTAAAGTCAAACAAAAGGTGAAAGGGTAACGAGGCCATTTATTACACAGCAAAAACGGATGCATATTATGTATTACCACAACTTACAATAAAGTTCATTCATAAACAATAACCACCCCAAGCAAAATAAAAAAAATCAGCTTTAATAATAACCTGTCTGATAAAATTCCGTCTTTCTCTGGTCTCGGAATCAGAATCAGTTCCTCGATCGGTCTCTCCGAATATCAAAACCCTAGACGCATTTCCCTCAAGACCATCTAAATTCCCGTTATCCAATTCAGTATCAAAAGTCACATTGGCATTATTTGAACGACTAATTCGTTTCACTATTCCCACACCATCATTAACCATCCCTGCAACATTTCCAGCGTCTCTTGTCCACCCAAAAAGTAAAAACCCGGGTAGGACTACTCCCGAGCAGAACATTAGAGCTCCCAGAAGATAAAAACTTCGTCGTCTCATTTTTACTCGTTTATAATTTCTTACTCAGACTTAGACTTACAATTTATCAAATCTCTTAATCTAATCTGACACAAATGGATCTTTGCCAAGAGATATATAGATTAATTATAATTGGAAAAAAATTACTCCCCGCACAAAAACACTCGCACTTTCCGCACTAAAAAGTTATGCATGAGATGTACACATTGATACTGATAAATGATACTGTGAGCTTCCAAACAGTTCTAAGTTCCAACTCTTCCAATTCCAACTCAACCTTCGTCCACTTGTATTAAAACCACTCTGGTAAAATAATCAAACACTCCCCAGATAACTTTTTTTTCGTTTTTAATAATAATATCAGTTCAGGAATAGCAATGATACTTATGCAACCACACACACTTCATGAACACACAGACTACTTGGAAATGTCAATTCATTCAATATACCAATACCGAGTATACAAATCTGCAAATCACGACACGAACTCTTCGTAAACTTAAATATCTAGTAGAATTGCGATCAATCCCTATTCATAATTTTACTTTGTTCCTTGATTTTTTTGTAGCGTGTAATAATATGAATATGTAACTTTAGTCTAACTTTTGATGAATCACTTTCTGTCAATCCTCATGAGAATTAAGTACAAAAAAATTATTTTGCATTATTAAATTTTCTGTTCCTGTAAAATGATATTTTACATTCACTACGTCAAATCTCACTCAAGTTCTAAAAAACAGTAACATGTCCACATGCCATGAACTCTTTTTCGGTATTAATAAATCTTGAATATCACGAGAAATAAAGTTCAACGAATCTTATGAAACTAACAAGATAAGAGTTTTGATATAAATATTAAACAATTCTTGATAGTATTGATATTATAAACTCTTACTACTACGTACAGGTCCTTTCTTAGTATATATCTTTTTACCTCTTTGAAATTCAATCTGTTGAAAAATTACTTAGACTCAAACTTAAGAAGTAGCAGTATCACTTCACATAA
>JAQGAA010002302.1:0-13001 GCA_034696425.1 Isotoma viridis | reverse complement strand
TATTGAAGAAATCTAAGTAAAAATCAAAAGGAGAAAACTGGAAAAAGTTAAAGCAGAGCGAGTAAAAGGTGTTTTTTTGGACAAAAGCCAAAGTTATACTGAGCGTGCGCAAGAGAAAGAACTTTCCTTTTATACTTTTCCTTTGACAGCGAGCGGACGTTGTCACAGAGAGAAAGCATGTAGTTGAAGCATGAGATATGCAGGTGCACTTTGAATAAGCAGCATCTTTTCCTTACGACGCTTCCTATCTCTTAATGCTAAAATGCCTATCCTCCCAATGCACTGCTTACTTCCGATTTTCGGAACAAAAAAGGAAATAATTAAGAAAACTTGTGAGCATTTGTTTTCGGGGAAACTAAAAAAACCTACTTAAGTTTAAATCAATTAAAACACTAAAAAACCCGACTGTGTAGAACCAATGTGCTTAAATATCTTATTTAGTTTTTGAGAGAGTGTGCCTAAAGCGTGGATGATCTCATTTTAAAGATGAAAGATTTTGTATAAACTTGAACGGTAGTAGTAAGACAGCATCCCTTGGGATTTCCCTTTTAAGCACATATATCTGACTGACACTAAAACAACTTTTGAAAAAAGTTATAAATAAGGAAAAGAAGGGATTTTCAGGGCTGACACAGAGGAACCTATAGGCTGACACTTACACACGAGGCAGAAGCGTCAGAATTAAAGCCACCGTAGAGAATTTATTCTTTGAAAATTTGTAAGATGCGATTCTAATGGGATTTACGTCTTGTCATCCTTGTTACAAGCTACAATTATTCAACTCTTCATCCCCAATGTCTCAACTTCTTATTTTCACATGCAGTGTCAACCAACCTCAATTATTTTTGTTTGGCTGATTTTTAAGTTTTTAATTTTAAATCACACAACAAATTAAAAATCGATTATATGTTAGATACTAATCCAACAGTTAATGCTTGAGATTTTTTCGTTTGAATACCATCAGTGCTTTGAAAAATATTTACAGAGAATTAAGTATTGATGGAGTTGGAGTTGTTAAGTTGAGATATTAAGGGAGAAAACATTTGAAGATCATATTGTATAAACACAAACATTTTGAAATTTAATTTATTGTATGTTCATAATAATTTGTTTATAAAATTGTATTCGGTTCGAGATAAAGATTTATAAACATGAAATTACAGAAGGTAACACTAAGAGTTTTGAAAGTGTTGTAAGTTGGTTGAAGTTAAAATAAATTAATATTACTAACAGAACACAGTATTAGATTTATAGTGTTCATTTTAATATCTAATTAAATGTTTTAAATTGCATTTGAATCCACAGGGGTGATTGTATTCGGCTCAGATCAAGAAGTAAAAGATTTGATGAAGGCAGTTGGTAAACGAAATGCCACGGGACATTTTGCATGGATCGGAAGTGACGGTTGGAGTGCCCGTACCCTTGTATCAGATGGGAATGAGCCCGTCGTTGAAGGAACTCTCTCGGTACAACCGAGGGCTAATCCTGTCAAGGGATTTGACAAATACTTTTTCAACCTCAATGTCAAAACTAACCAAAGAAATCCTTGGTTTGTCGGTAAGTCTCACTCAAACTTAACTTAAGTAAAAAACTCAATTCAAAACGAATGTACATAAACCATGTTTCAATTTACGTTATCTTCATTATCTACAACTTGTGGATTATTCTGTTGACAACTGGGCTTTTTTTGCTTTGCGTTTAAAACCATAGGATTGAGCTTTAGGCACTCTTTGATGAATGACCAAATTATCTTTATGTACAATCTTAATTAAATGAAAATGGACTGTATTTACATTAGAAAATCTAATTCTAAAACCAAGTGAGCAAGTCGTTCCAAAAGCTACTTCGAACTCAAAGAAGCCATTTATGATGTATAAACAGACCATAATTCATCTAAAGATGCGTAGGTAGTGGTTTGAGACTAAAAGGCAAAGGAAGTTGACCGTAATCGGATGAGAGTGTCAGAGGCAATTGTGAGATTGTGGTTGAAACAAGGAAATGGTGGTGGTGGTGGTTGTTATTTCAAGAGAAAGTGTCAAGGGGATTCTCGACGGAGAAAGTTAATCCTGTGAGAGACTCACACTCCACCCACAACCACCACCACCACCGGGATTTTTGTATGCAACACAGATTTTACTAAGGCCAGTCTAGTAGGTGTGCCGTTACAACACATGAGCTGAATATCAGATGAAATTACAAAAGTGCACAACTACAACTGGTTTTGGCGATAGGAATCATTCATAAATTATGCAACTCGATAGTATATTGACTCATTCGTACTCCAAGCTTTAGATGAGTTTGGAGACAGAAATAGTCAGTTAAAGGAAGAAATGCTAGAGCCAAAGAGTACTTTGTTAGCTTTTAAAGCCTCTAAAATTTCACTTCAAATTCATGTGGTGAACCTTAAGGCTTTGAAAACACCACAAAAGAATCCGAATTGCCCTATACAAGCTTATTGGTACAAAACGTCAAAAACAACATAATTTATGAACATGACACCCTACCAGTTAATCTCTTATACTTAAAAAGATAGATTTAGAGAGAGAAAGAGTTTAGATTTAATAAATGAACAGTTGCAAACTTGCAATGCGGTCTGATTGATATTCTTAGTGTGCCCACTTGTCAAATTCACCTGCAACTAGCTAGAGCTTAGCCTCTTGGACTTGGTCGAGTGTTGCCACTTCAAGGCATCTCTATCTTAACTTAATACTCAAGGGTCTCAATTGCTCCACTTTATATCTGAGATGAAGGACCGTTCAACCCAGTTAGATTAGCTTAGACTCTTTGTTATTGTCAAACCTTGACTTACTTTGCCCCTTCACTTTGTTCCTTTTTTTATTAATTAGCTTACCTTGTGTATTGTCAGGTGAAGTAGTAAATTTCTAATTGCGTGGATAACTTCTAGTACGTGATTCAACGGATAAGTATCCCTAAAGCCTTTGAGAGGCACTAAAAGAACATCTTATTTATTTTGTTAATATTTAGCCCTAGTTACCCTGGTCCAAATAGGAATTCATATACAATTTACTGAACAAGTAGAATACAGGATCATTTTAGAACGTATACCTTAATCAAAATAATCTTTTTGAAAATAAACTGTGGACTTGCTTTCACTATTTTCTGAAAAGCTAAATAAACTTCTTAGAAAACAAAACCTGTCTTGTCCTTTTTCAGCCGCTTTCATGTGCTGCTTTCATACTAATTTTACAATACAATTGTCCATTTCTTATACGTCTATGTAAAAAAATAGAAAGTTAGGCTTCCCTTAGACTATTTTGTTACGCTTAGCCATTTAATTAAGTTTCTCCATAGGATTATAAATCAACGTTTATGAGTATCACATCAATCTTAAATGGAAATAGACAAAAAAGCCAAATTGAAAGGGAAAAAATACAAAATAAAAGAGAACTTTGGGTCCACGTGGGCGAGTTTATTAATTTGCGAGTAATTGAGGCTCACAGGAAGTTAATTTGTTTCCTCATTATAAAGTTCGATTTGGTCAGTCCGCTCTCAGAAATAATGACTTGATTTCTATGAAATACATGTACTATTTTCTTTTGTTAGGTGCTGCTGGAGTAAATTAAATCTAGTGGTGGTAGGTCCGTATGAGACAAGTTCTTTCCGCCTGTCACACACACAACATACAACTTTCTCTCAGAGAACATACACTGCTTTTACTTTTGGGCCCAACTAACCTAATATAGTTCCACACACAAAATCACGGACCAGTGAACTAATGCAACTTTCTGTTATTAACAAAGTAGTTAGGTTGAAGGGCACAGAGAGTGGCTTCTAATTCTTGGTTGTTTTTCAATAAACTCTTGACATATATCATGTGCCTAATAATGCAGTATACATATATTATTCCTCAACTATTAACGCATAAATGAATTAGTATTTTGTTCATAAATCCAGCGGTACAAATCTTAGAGAATATGGTCAGACTGAGTAGTAGTCTTCAGGAAAGTTTGACAGGTGTAATGTTGACATATTAAAAATTTAAGAATGTTCTTCGGACTTATTTAAAATCGCATATTCTAGATTAATCTTTTAAAAACGTTTCCACTACTTCTGATCAAGCCTCACCGATACTTCCTCTGGTTTTGTCTTTTGTGTATCATGTACACTGTATCAATAGGTACAGTCGTAGTGGTAGAAAGAAGGAGAAAGTTAAAAAGTTTCGCTCGTGTCAAGAGTAAAGTGCACATATGCCTCAAGCTGTCAATATTTTGTGCCCTATGACCAACTCTGGCAATAAATATGGAACAATACTGCTACAATCTAAGTTTATGTAACTTTGAGAAAGAATACCATTGCCCCTAATCTGCCAATCTGGGTTTAACCTCAGGCCACTTTACAAGTTAATTAATTTTTATCATTAATCTGCTTATACTCCTTATATACTATGTATGTTAATGACTAAATAAGACAATTACATTACTTCATTAAGAGTATTTAGACATAAAGGGTTCATAAATGACGAGATACACTTTTGCACCGATGTAACATGAAATTATCAATTTAAAACATTTTTTACAGAATTTTGGGAACATCACTGGGAATGCAGATTCCCAAATTCCTCTCGGACACCCTATAACCAAAACTACCATAGGAATTGCACCGGAGATGAAATCCTAACTCCACAAGATACTGTCTTCGAAGCTCAACTCCAATACGTTTCTGATGCAGTACTCTCCTTCGCATATGCTTTCAGGTATGCAATAATAAACTCAAACTAGTTTTATAAACTAAATAAAGGTCAAATTTTAAATGAGACAAAGTTTTTGATTTGAATATAAATTTGAATACAGGGATATGCATAAGGAGGTGTGCAAAGGGAAACCTGGGTTATGCCCTGAAATGAATCCAATTGAAGGCTCCGAGTTACTCAATTACCTCAGAAAAGTTAAATTTCTCGGTAAGTAAATTTGACTTAGAAAGTTTTGAATAGTACTGAAATGAGTTTTCATGCGCAACACTTTTCAGAAACAGGTTTGATTTGCAAACTATTGTGAAAAGCTTTATAATTTAAAGTCCACACTAACTTGTTAAATATGACGAAAAATAAGTTAAAACTTTCTACTTTTCTCTCTCTTGTACAGAATAAAATAATATTAATATTTTGAGTAGATATAAACGCCCACGTTTATACTCTGGATTACTTTACAGACTACAAGCTTTGCAGGGTTAACTAGAACACAAAATCAAGTACAGTATATAAAACATGTAGCATTTTAGGTTGTCTACTTGCTATAACTCTAGACAAATAGTTTTTTTGTTACGCTCTTTCAGTTCCAGTTAGACATAATAAAATGAATTATTGAGTTCTATTGAAATCGTTTATTTTGATACTTTAGGCATGAAAACTTAATACAGTTTACGTTTTAATTAAAAGACGTGTCAAATTTTATGCTGAATATATTTAGATATGAAAATATTTGAATATTTATATTTTAATTAAATACAATATAAACATACGAGTAAGAAAAGTTAGAAATTATTTATTTATTCATTTGGAAAGTTAACGTAATAAAAGCATTATACAAAGAAAAAAGAAAAAAATGAGTGAAGTCAAGATGGCATGGATTTTTTGATAAAAAAATAAAACCTCTTATCTGTAACAAGTTGCTACAAGGGAAAAGTTGAGTTATGAAGTTGAGGTTTTTTATAATAAAGTTTAGTTACAGAGAGATGAGTTAAATTGTAAAGTTTTAAGTAAAGAATAAAATACCAAATACAAAGTAAAGTGACTCGAGTTAAAACTCCATACTTAATTTTGACTTTTTCTTATTTCGTCGTATAAGTTCATGTTACTACAAAATCTTACAAAAACAACTTTGAACTCTAAAACTATATTATACACTTAAAGAATGTTCAACCTTACAAAACAAATCTTTGGAAGAGAAAGTTGAACCAAAAGAGAAAGGGAAATGGAAAGAACGTTGAGAAAAACATGAAATTTCCTTCAATTCGTGGGAAATTCATTGACTTTGTGTGCTCTTGTGCAAGCTTAATAAAATCGTGTAAGAAAAGAATATTTTTGAAAATAATGAAGTAGATAAATAGAAGATATAATACGGAGTTTGGGGTATTAGAGCGGAAAAATGAGAGAAAAAATAAAGCAATAAGTTATGTATTTTAAAAACAGGAAGAACTTTTCTTTTAAAAACAGTTCTTCTTATTTTGTGAGGCAGAAATTCATTCTCAAATTTCAAATCCATTTTGACAAAGATTCATTGCAATCTTTGTCCATTGCAAAGAAAAATTTTTTTAGTAAAAGAGTACAGATACTGAATAAGTGTAATGTGACAAATTCTAAGCAAGTGGCAAATGTCAATTAAAATTAGAATTTTTT
This sequence comes from Isotoma viridis, assembly GCA_034696425.1. NCBI lineage: Eukaryota > Metazoa > Arthropoda > Collembola > Entomobryomorpha > Isotomidae > Isotoma > Isotoma viridis. The sequence continues at coordinate 6,646 of JAQGAA010002302.1, read as the reverse complement.
TACGGAAATTTCGTCAAAATCTCAAACTTAGCATTGTAAAAAGATTTCCAAATGATTTGGAGATATTAGTCTTTCAAGGAAAGCAATTCACACTATATTGTTTTCCATTCTACAAAAATCTGTATAAATTCGATATAACATGAAAATAGGTTAAAAATTCAGGACAAAAAATCCAGTTAGTAGAGCATTTACATGTACTGTTCCCAGATGCTCGTATTAAGCCATTATTTTTTTTAAATATCACACATATGTGAAAAGCATTTCAGTTATAAATATTCTTACAAGGTATTATCACAGTTATATAGCCCCAAGATTAAAAATATCTGAGAATACTTCTTCAAGGATTATTTGACAAATTTCTCTTACTCGAGAAAGTAATAAATACGTGCTCAAAGTATTCATTTTTATGAGCTTTGGCCGAGAAAAAAATTTAATGTGCATGGTTGAGTGAGTTGGCTCTTGTACTATGGATATAATATTTATATGATGATGATATTTTTAATGCCATGCTGCTGCCATTACTCTCGTAATACTCGTAGGTGGTACACTTCTTATCCAACACGAAAAGTTCTAATACTAATAAGAACACTTGCTCATTATACTTATTGTTAGTTGTTGGTTTATTTAGTACGGAATTTTACTTTTAGTACCTACTTGCACGATAAATGTATTGTGTTTTGTGTTGGAAGAAAAAGCGAAGAGATTTGTATTTCGACGTAAACTAATGCCATGCTTCATATTAAATGCCTATACATCCGACCAACTAAATCATCTTTTTGCTTCAAACATTCTGTAATCAACACAGGGTTGGCAAGCTCAAAATAAATTCATGAGAATTATTTACTGCATATATAGTCCAGATAAATATGTAACTAGGTAGTCTTGTTTTTTGCCTTCAAATTTGTTTCATTTTCGTGCTATGATTTTAAGTTTTTAAACAATTTATTCATTAAAGGTCAGAGTATGAGAATTTTCTAAAAATTACTTAATTTTTAAAACTTAAAAAAACTCGAAGACTATTATGGCACGTGGTGGATGCCTTGTTATTACTAAGATTTCAAAATCTTCTGAATAATCATATTTCATTATTTTTATGACTTTAACAGCCATAGTTTGTAAATAGATTTTATAAAAACCAAGTGGTTGAGAAACACTATTTAATTTTCGATCAAAGAGAAGAAGAGAAAGGTCAAAAGAGACATTTGGTCACAAAGAAGAACGCATTTGTTTTGTTGATTGTTAAGTTGACATTTTGTGAGAACACACGTTTTTCTCATTATAATGAATAATTCTAAGAAAGTGAATTACTCAAAGTCTGTCAATAAGTTAAGAAAAACAGTTAGGCTTCAGACTTGATTCATTTTGATTGCATATCAAGTTTTTACTATTTTGAGGTCTGTTACTTTCGTTCACCTTCAGAATATGAGAAATGTTAGCATTTTAGAAAATGTGTTTCCAAAAAAGAAGGTAGATTCAAAGGGAAATGTCAAAAAACGGAACAAATATGCTTTAGAAAAAGTTGTCGAATGGCAGTTGAAAAATTTTAGGACCGTAAAGGAAAAATATGAATTATTCGTGTCAGAAAGAGTAGATTCGTAGTGTATTATGTAGCGTTTATAGTATTACAATTTTCAATTAATTGAACAATTTTTAAAAGAATTATAAAAACATTATTTGGCATAGTTTTAAATTGCTTTAGAATTAAACGCTAAAGCTAGCGCAGATAAATAAAAGTATGCTCTTCAAGAACAAATGAGAAACAATTGCACATAATAATAAGCTTCCAGGTATTAAAGATCCTGGTATTTGGAACATAATATTGTCAGAAACAAAAGCACATACTCTCTCACCACCTCCATTCAGGGTATTATACTCAATCAGTGCTTTCAAAAGGTTTCACATCTCAAGTTTTCAATACAACACACGTTTTATGAAAAGTATCCTAAATTAATATGTGGGATTTATCAGATATTAAATTAGGTTTAGATTACTAAAATATAAGAGAGTAAACTTCTTGTGATTTACGATGACATTGTCATAAAGGAAGAAAGATTGGAATGAGAATTGAGTTCAAATGAAATCAAGTAAGAAAAGCCTTTAGTCCTTTGCATCTCTTTCTTCATTTATTCAATAATAAAATAGTGAGAATAGTAATAAAGCATTACATTATTAATACTTCTATTACTTTTGTAAGATGTAGACGTGTTATGTCGCTTTAGTTTTTATTATTTTTCTTATCACATTGTTCCTATTTTTCTGTTTAGTTGCGCACAAGAAGAAAACAAAAGTAATAACTTTTAGAAATCTCTTTTAAATATAAGGGTTTCAGAAAACTCACAATTCCTTTCATAGTTAGACTTTTCTTTTGAATCTTTTGTGTTAAAGTGTTCAAGAGTAAAAGAATAAAGAGATTTTAATACTATTTATTTGCTTCTTCAGTTTCTACCATTTCCAAATGAAAACATTGGATGAGATCAGTTGAGTGAAGGAAAAATAGCTAAGAATAATGTACCCCCAGATGTACACAAAGGCTAAGGAGCACATGTTTGTGGCAAATCATGGTAATATTTGACAATTAAGCTTATGGCAGTACCTAATTAATAGAAGAATCTTCAAAACATTTCTAACACGTCAAAACTCTTAACAATTAACTTACTATAAATTGAAGAATATTTATAAGCTACAGAATAATACATAAAAACTTGGTTGAAGTGATGGTATATTACCAAAACATTTTGTTACAATCAAAACTCCTTTAAATTTCTTAGTTGTAAATTAGAATAAGAATTTGTCAACATTTTAAGAAGTGTTTGTTCAGAACGTCTTGAGGAGTGAAGTTACTTCTTCGCCGAATAACTCGGTAAATACCAATATTTAAAAGCAAGCTTGGGATTTCTTTGACTATGACATTCATGATGATAAAATGCTGAATATTTGAATAAGAGTTAAAAAGCAGGAGAAGAGATTGCAGAAGAAGGTTGAGTAGCCCTAAGGAAATTTCATAAGATGTTCCCACCCAACCCCAACCTAACCTCTGCCCCTTTGTCTTTACTGAAGCAAAAATTTAATGAGCGGAATTTCAAGATCTAATACATTCCACTCTGTCTGTCAATGGTTTACCTCAAAAACCTCTTTCCTAAGCATTCTTCTCTCTTCATCAAAATCAATCTTTGGAATCTCAGCTTGAAAGATTAAGACTTTTAGGACCTGTACCAGGGTAGTACATAACCCGGGTTTATTTTATCACACAAAGTAAATTGAAAATCTTAGCTACCACCACCACCACTCACTCTTGAGTACTTTCCTCTTTCACAAAATATAAATAAGAGCCTTCAATCAAGATAAGTTAATTAATTTTTCGTAATAGTTTCTCTTCTATTAAATATATTAAGCAAGATAGAATTTTTCTATTTAGACTAAAAATGCAACCTGGTTGCTCCTACAGAGTAAAGTCTGGTTCAGTGATTGAGACACTACAGTAATTTCAATAGAATTTGCGAATGACTCAACTCTTCTAGTTAAAACTACTTTTTACTTTGACCTAAGTTATAGTTATTTGAGTTGAGTAGCAAAGATAAGAAGTTGTAGAGAGTGGAGTGTGTCTCCAGCTGAAAGGATACTTTACTTATATTTGGTCGGCTTATTTTTTTCTCAGAGTCTGATTTAAGACCAAAGACATGTTTCGTAGGCAGGTGGTGGCTTGCTTCAAGAATAAGAGTTAAAAAGTCTGTCGATAGACACGAGACGGTCGTATCATTCATCTGTCCATCATCATCATCTTGAGACATAGGCACACTTAGTCTTGGTTTCCTTTTACTTTCTCCCTTTTAATAAAAATTGTGTGTGGATTGACAAACTCAATCTCAGTGTCACACACAAATCTTATTCATAAATCACAAAAGACTTTTCCAATAGAACTAAAACTTTAAAAAACAGTTGAAATTGCTCTGAAATGTTAACTATAATATTGGCCGCGTCTTCTACAATGCTTCAGTTCAAACTTATAAAAAGTAAGTCCATACGTTATGTGTTAGTGCGGTATATGGTCGAGGATTTAAGGTAACAGTCCATCGCACTTATATATAAACCATTAGGAAAAAAAGTTTTGAACCATCAGCCTTTTTACAATTTAATAGATTTTTTATTTAAATTTCGCTTGATCTTTTAATTTGAAGGCATCTAAAAATAATTTTTTCTCATATGCTTTGAAACACATCTCAAACTTTATACATTTAAAATTTAATGTTTCTTTCGGCCCTTGTTAAATCAGTTCTGTACCCTCCAGTCTTAACTCAAAAGCCTTTATTCATACGCCCAAATCAAACTGTCAAGTCATCCAACTCTGAACAAAGTCATACCCAAGATTTGTAAACCATTGCAACTGACTTGAATATTATTTTGCGTGAGAGTGAAAGGAAAAAGATCCTGGTGATTGTAATAAAGACACTGTTATATTAGTTTGTAAAGTGAAGATATAAATTATTCGCCTTTTTATACGTCATATCGTTTCATGCATCTCATCAAAGATTTTATCTCTTTTTATCCCCGATAATGTGATGGGTTGGATTATATATCTTTCTCATCTCTCTTGATAAGCTCGTTTATTATATGAAATGGTTTTATTTTATATTGCATTTAGGATTAAGTGGAGATGACTTTCACTTTGACGAGTATCAAGATGGCCCGGCACGATACAACATAATCCACTTTCGACGTAGAGAAGATTCTGGCACTTATCACTGGGTACGTGTTGGTGACTACAACGAGGGAACACTCAACCTTAACATGTCAGGTATCCTTTCACACAAAATGACACTTTTTGTTCTCTTTATCCCCAATTTCGTCACTTAACCGGTAGTTTTTTTTACCATCCTTGATCCTACTCTTAACTCTTTAGCACCCTTAATTGCAAAGGTATCACTCAAATGAGATAAACACCCAGTAGTAGTAAGTAAGGCTGAAAATCGTGTCTTACTTAAATCATCATGACATTAAATGTTCCCAACCTGAATTCTCGCCGCCTGAAAAGCTTTATAATTATAGTTTAATTTATAATGTGAAATAGATATTTTATTTGTTGTGATTTCTGTAATTTAAAGTGAGATAAGACATGATAAGTGTAACATTCCGACTGGTTGCACTTTCCCTTTTATTGACATTCCTTACAATCCACCAACATAGAATCTATTTAATATTCTTGAAAAGCTTTTAAAATCCTGCACAAGATTTATGCATAGAGTTTTGATTCAGTATTTCACTTAGGTAGTTCGTCCAGTATTAAAGATATTAATGGGATAAGAGGTTAGATGTGATCTTCAGTGAAATGGATCGTAATCGTAGGAGAAAAAGGATTACCAATTTTGCGTTGACTAAAAGTGGCAAATCTCCCTCTGCCTTTTAGGTCCTAGTGGTATTACCATTACCACCACCATCACTAGAAATAGGTGTAAAACTTTGTGTCGATTAATTAAAACCAGAGAGGGTAAATGGCTTGGGTTTTGAGCGATTCACTATGACACTTTCATGTAAAAGGAGCATAAAAGTTAGTAAAGTATAAATGTAACCTTTGATAGGAGAAGAGTCAAGTGCTCAAGACATTTTGAGAAATGGTAGTTTATGCAAAGTCATTTTTCAAAAATCTCCACTAGCCAACTAACTGTTACAATAATATTATTTTAGTATTCCTCACAAAAAGTCATATCATAAGGGTTTGTCCAATAACCACGTGCAAAAGTTTCATGTTGAAATAAGAGCTAATCTGAAAAACCTTGCGTTGTTTTAAAACTTTTATTATAATGAGTTTAAAAAGTACAGAGGTTAACCAAAAAGAGAAAGAACCTAACTTAAGAACCTAAAGTACCAAGAAATTTTCTGAGAATTCCTCAAAGTAACCGAATCAGAAATAATAAGCACATGATAAGTGCACATACATGCAGTGCAAACAGAATGGGCCTTAGGCCAAGAGAATAACTTTTCTAGAGTTTTGCTACACTAATGAAGAGGACAACTTTTCTATGTAAATCATTAGTGACATTAGCGAATGTCTCATTAGAGAAGGATGATACGACCAAAACAAATGCTATACTCCCACCCACCACGACTGCTTTATATATTACAACTTTTTTAAATTGCCTCTCCTCTCATTATAATTATTACCTGTTCTTAAGGTTATCTGTTATTATATAAGCAACATATTTTCAACTCTCTCGGAATAATACATTCAAACCCGTGTATAATAATATTAACTTTTTCCCTAGTGAAATTAATCCGTGTTTCTTAAATTGAGTAGTAGGTTGTATACGTTTTAGAAATTTAAACGGAAAAAAATAATGAGGGCAAAGAGATATAATGGTTCTGAAAATTTTGATTCTGAGATCGCTATTGTTTTGTATTTAATCTTGCCTTATATGTCAGAAGGGGCTCGTGTTTCACTTTCACCTAACGAAATCTCCCAGTATAAGCCTGAAACTGGTGATTCTTTTACGAAAAAAAGCTATTTCTTGTTTTGTTCACTGTTAATTCGGTTTCTAATATCTAATACCCGGGTTCAACTATATAAAAGAAACATCTGAACTGATGACTCAGAAATATATTACACAGAGAGAGGAAGTGCTCGAGTGTGCATATGCTTCAAAAGAATAAAGAA
>JAQGAA010002301.1:0-13003 GCA_034696425.1 Isotoma viridis | reverse complement strand
GACCCAGAAGCTTTTGTAGGCTGTGCCCCAGGAGCGGTAGATGCATTTGACCCCGGACCAGTTGATGCCTTTGACCCAGTGCCAGTTGAAGCCTTTGACCCATGAGCGGTAGATGCCTTTGATCCAGGACCAGTTGATGCTTTTGACCCAGGACCAGTTGATGCCTTTGACCCAGTGCCAGTTGATGCCTTTGACCCAGGAGCGGTAGATGCCTTTGACCCAGGACCATTTGATGCCTTTGACTCAGTGCCAGTTGATGCCTCTGATCCAGGAGCAGTTGATGCCTTTGAACCAGGAGCAGTTGATGCCTTTGACCCAGGAGCTGCTGAAGCCTTTGATCCTGGATCTGTTGAAGACGGTGACCCAGAAGCTGTTGTAGGCTGTGACCCAGGAGCACTTGAATCATTTGACTCTGGATCTGTTGAATACTTTGAGGCAGAAGCCTGGATAAGCTTTGACCCAGGGCCAGTTGATGCACTTACAATGATATTATCTTCATCATAACACTGTTCGTTTTGTTTCTGCTTCTTATTGCTATTATTACTACACGAGGCAGCTTCATCAAAATTAAGCTTTTTGGCTAAAGATCTACATATACAACCATTTAAATAATCCGATATTTCATTTTGAATATTATCAAGAGTTGAAGCCATTTTGCCACAATTCCTTTTCCAAACTTCAGTATCATCTTGGGCCACAACTCCACAAGGCCATGGGGGTTTCTCGTACGGAAACAAAGGTTTGGCGTGTCTTTGAAAAGTAGGAGGTACAAAATCCTCAAACGTAATAGGATCCTTAGAGCCACAATTAAGCTTTGCCATTTTTCTTAGGTTTTCCTCACTAAAGAAATCGATCGCACAAGATGTTTTTTTTCTAAGATATTCTCTGAAAGCTCTTTCCAGTAGGGTATTCAGGATATACTCGATCGCGTCTTTAGTTTCATTATCCTTATTAATATAAATTCAGTGTTAATATTGAAAAATAGTTATACAAAGCTTTTCTAGTTAAGTTTTAGTTTTTTTCAAAATTGACAAACCATTTTAATTGCTCTCCTCTCTCGAGCTTTATTTAAAAGTCCTTGATAAAAGTTTGTTACATTAACTGCACCAGATTCCGCTTTAAGGAGATCAACCAATTTTCTGAGTTGGTGACGGATATTAAATAATGGTGCGTGGAAATTAGCATTTTGCTTTTTGCTTTCCTATTAATAATATAAAATAGAAGAATTAACACATTTTAGAAAAAAACTCAATTGATTAAAAGATTCATAATTAATTCAATCAGATTTTCAAACGTACAGCAACCATTTCAAGCCATTTTTTTGCATATTTTCTTAACAGATAAAGCTCTCTATCTCTTTTTAACTGTATTGCTTCTTCTTTCCGTCTTAAATTTTCCACCCGATTGTTCTCCCTTGCTTCATAATATTCCTTTCGTTTTTTAATCCTACATTGAGTTTCGATTTCTTGCCTAAGTAATATTGCTCTTTCATACCGAACACTTTGTGTTTGATACTCTCGCTTCGACTTTACGAATTCGTTCAGCTAAATTGTCAAATCGTACAATATTTTTTTATTTTGGTAGTAGATAGTAGAGTAAATTTATTTATTACTGTACAAGTCGAATTAGAACCCAATGGGGATTTTTTGGGCTTCAGGCTTCAACCACTAAAAAAGGATAGACCAGGTAGAAATTACAATTACTGAAGAGACAAAAGTAAAATATTGACTATTTCCAAGCTTAACTTTAAAAATATTATCGTTTTACTTGATGTCTTTGGTTAATTTAATACTGATTTTTAAGCCATGATATGATACCCGAACACAAAAAATAATTTAATTGGGAAAGGGGTGGTGGTGATATATTTCTCAGGGTTTTAAGTCAACTTTGTAACCCCTACCATATGCTGGCTATACATACCTCAGCCTGACGAAGTCGATTATTGTAGTCCGCTTGTGACTGTCGAGATTGTTCCGCATAAAGATCCTTACAATACCATTTTAAGAGAATTTTACATTGACGTTCCCTTTCTAGATTTCGTAGCTTTGCGATTCGGTAACTTCTCATTTTTTTCATACATTCTCGCCCCCTTGCTTTACATACACGATCTCTAGCTGCGTTTTCACGATACACAATATTAGGATGACCCATCTCTCTAAGCTGTGCTCCTAGTTCGCTGTATTTCAAAAAATAATATTACAACTTTAAACCCTTGTCGAAAAGCTTATCACTTGAACCGTGATATTATGAAGAAATGTAAATATTTACCGTCTAGCTTGCTGAAATCTACATACTTGCAAAAAACGAGATTTCACCGCTGCTTCCTTTTGAGCCCGATTTTCTTTTAGTATAAGCTGCTTTATGCTCCGAACTTGTTTGATATTACCATCTACCATTTTTTCCTAAATAATTAATAATCCAAAAATTTCAGTATTCCTTTATCCCTATAACAAAACATAAGATTTTTGTCATAGTCATAATATAATGTCCACATATTACTTACCTGCCGATTACGTTCTTCTTGAATGCATTTCGCATGAATTCGACTTAAGTACTCTCTATAAATATTAAAGTCACTAGGTGTACATGTGACTTTCCCTGCTTCGTCTATGAGACCGTTTTTCTTAAGAGTTTTTATTACACTAGGATGAGTTTCATAATATTCCTTTAAGTTGGGGTCGTGAAGTTGATCGTATTTTATAGGTGTTCCATGAATATACGGATCAATTGTATCAAAATCATTATAACCGGGTGGATTGTTTCTAAAAAGCTAAAAAGGAGAAATTGTACATGAAAATTATTACGAATTTAATAAACTGAACTGATCATTTTGCATGAATGAATGCATTCAAAGTTTATCATTCATTAGTACCGAAACTCCTAAGTCACTCCTATAAAGGTTAAACTGCCCTTCGCTACATGGAATCATAGGGAATTTTTGGTCTAAAGGTATACTTTCCCATTTTGGCAGTGGGTTATCTGGGAGTGGATTTCGAGGTCTTGGAACAGCAGATGCGATTCTACTTATCCTGTTTGGTCTTCTTATACATCTTAGATCAATATCTTGTACCCTTCTAATTGTCTCTAGCCTATTTTGTTCTTCTTGAGAAAGCATTGTTATTTATTTTTAAGTAATGTAGTGAAAAGTAATATTTATCCCAGGATGACTTCTAAAATCTGGACTGAATAGTCATTATTCAATAGTATGAGACAATTGTGGTATGCTCGGGGGTATGAAATTTGATGCTGGTGAATTGATGTACGAACGTTGCCCTATAACTCGAGGTTGAACCTAACTGACTTTTCACTTATCTTTAAAATTCACCATGTACTTAGCGGCCTTCGTTTCTAAGGCCTAAAAGAAAAAATCACGGTCATAAACAGGCCATGACAACATTGCCTCACTTAACCACTAATTTCATTCTATGATGAGTAAGGTGCTTCATATCTAGATAAATGAAAGCACCAATGAATGATAATATTTACTATTTACAAATATGACGATTCTGTTCCAGAAAGTTAAAATCCATGTTACCGTTACTCGGTTAACCTTAAGACGTATTTATGCTTCAATTTATATGTAGCTGGATGACAAACTATATGAAATCACCTAAAATATAATACAAAATGCTTTGATTCATATATAAATTCAACATGAATTTTTAAACTGCACTGGAACCAATTTTCATAAAATCGTCATTTATTCCTACGCATAACAGACAACTTCCCATTTGCTTCCTAATATTCATATTATTGAAAAAGAGTCTCAAATTGATTGCATGGTGAAAAATTGTGAAACTAGGAAAATTATTTATTTCGCCCAACTTACTGGTAACTATAATTCTGTTATAGTCTAAAACAGTTTATTATGCTTTAATTAAATTTGTATACGTGATCTACGGTAAAAGTTCAATTAGAACCCGACTGAGGACATAGAATCAGGATGTAGCCCCAAAATTATATAGTTCAGATTTATAGGTGCGGGGACTCAGTATTTCAAAGGGAAATTTTTCTGAATGTACAAAGTAAAATATTGGTAATTTTGTTGCATAAAATTTCTCAGAGCTATTTCTGATTTTAAAGATTTCGAAGAGAGATTTACTTTTTACAGACAGACATGTTGAAATGTGTCCGGAAGGAATGCGTTACTTTCTTTAAATCTATTAGCACATTACTAAACAAGCAGATTCTTAAATAACAAATACTCTAGAAAATTCTTTAAAAGAGCGCATAGGTTAACTCCATATTCAAAGTTCAGGGTCAAACGACGGGAAGTTAGCATAGCATTACATTTTAATTTGTTCCATCATTAAGGAAAAGTATTTGGTAAATTTCATCATTTGAGAACTTATTCTTTAATCATTAAAGATGTGATCAGGACTTGTGACTATTATGCCACACGGAAATGAGTCAATATGATTGAAGTAAATTTCAAATACAATGAAATTTAAGTCAAGCGTAATAAACTACATCAAATTTATCAGTCATTTCGATATCGTTCACTCGTATAGCGGACTATAAATTAAGGTATACATTTTAATTTCATGTTAACAATTTTTTTTACTCAAACTATAATTCACTACTTAAGTTCAAAACTATTTTTAAAATTTCATAAATTAAAAAAAAATTTCATTAGCACTTCTAGATTCAAGCTTTTGCAACGTAATTTAAACAAATCATGAACATAACTTTTTATAAACCCACTTTAGTGCGATGAAGGAAATCCTAGTAGTTAAGCATGATAATTCACTACATTACGCAACTCCAAGAAATCTTATATCTTATCTTACTTTCCTATAATAATTTACAGGAAAGGATTACTTTCCTGAAGAAACAAAATCCTGCAAAAATACATCCTGGTCAAGGTCTAGTCAGTACTAAAGTATTGATTCTAACTGATTTTATTGCTATTATTACCATAAAACTTTGATGAAAATTTAAAATTCTATAATTCCATCAAATCAGTTGACCTTAAAAATATAGCTCACATGATACGACCTCCTGTACCAGCTAAATCTCTCACGAAACCTCATTTAGGATGCTATTATAGTAGACAAATTCGAATACAAAAAATTATCTTTCCTTTTTACAATAGCATCTTGGTTTATTGCTTAATGTAAGGTAGCTCAGATTGAGTTCTCGATAAGAATTATTTTTAATTGCTATAAAAAGAAATTCATAAAAAATGAAATTGTACACGAGACACTTTCATCCAAAAATTGTGTTAACTACTATACACTACATCCTGAATACATTTCAAGAACTTTGATATTTTTATTTCCCTATTCCATACCCCATATAAAAATCAACTCCAGGAATAATTTTTCCATCTTTCTCCATCATCTAAACTACAACTTTTGTTGTTCTTACGTAACTGTAACGAGACCACTTTATTTGTAAAACCTTGATTTCTCCAAATTACTAAAACTATTAATTAAGAGAAACTGTAATTAATTCATTAAAAGATTGTATCTGAAATCATTAACCGTGTCTGAAACCCAGCCATAAATGCAATTTTCCGTAGATAAAGCCAAAAGAAATTCACAATACAAGCCCCTCAGTCAGGTACTCACATTCTGAGCATCGAAATACAGAAAATCTCTTGATATCATGTTTCTTTTAAAATCTACTACAATATACAACTGCACTCCTGAGATAACAACGACATAATAAATCAGAACGGAAGATAATATCCCATTTATTTTCTTTCAATCTAATGCATTCAAACCCCTTTCCATTTTTAATAATAATAATAATAAACATCTTTCATGAAACAAGACCTTCTCTCCCAATCAACGACAATAGGCAGTAAAAACTCCGTCTCTTACAACATTGCAGATTTTTTTACATAATTATTTATCATACAACGTAATAACAATTATTATTGTTTATATTTCACTGGTTTTATTATTGCAAAAAAGTTTCTTGAAAGCTACACAAACCATATTAAATCCCATTTACACATATCAAGTCTATAAGTACTTCATATTCTCTTATACAATACAGCATTAACAATTATTATTATCAAACATTTTCTATCTCTCTAGTTATTTACTCTCTACCCTTAGCCAATAACACGAACCACCACCACCACCACCGAAATGAAAATATACATCAATGCAAACTTTAATTTAACTTCTCTACTCTCTTATTCCTAGCTGCATGTGTCCTTTAATCAAAGACTGTTTTTTACTCTCCGACCTTTCTACTTTGTAATAAAAAGATATACACATAATATCATTACTCACAATTCGCAATGAATACAATCTAGCATTCTTTCTATCATTTTTCTATCTAAATCCCTCAAGCTTATAGCATTCTTATATGTTTTTTAATGATTCTATTGCAAAATAGCACTACAAACTTACTACTACTACCTTTTGGCAAAATGTTATTTATGCTTTTTGCTTGCGTTGTAGCATGTAGTATATAGTGTAAAATGTTATCTACGTCATAACCAAAGTCTCACCTTTCCTTCTTGATTGCAAGAAAGAATACAAAAAAAAGTTGATAATAACAACAATATAATGTTGTTTTAAGAAAAATAGTAAGAAAAGAATTGAAAGAAGAACGAGGACATTTAACACATAGACATTGACGAAGGGTGAAGGAAAAAGGGAAGGGATGGACAATTTTTGCCAATGGGAAACACACATTCGCTCAGGGTAGTCAGGGATCTAATAATATTACACGAGTTTAAATGTTAATAATATTATCATTATATTATAATTCTTATTTACATTCACTTTTTACTAGCTATGTTAGTTAGTTAAAGCTGTATTTTTTTCATCATTTAAACTTTACTATTAAACATTGGGGGCAAGCATGCGAAATCAATGTAAGGGAATTTCCATCTCTCTTTCTGTTCTAGTGTGACTGTAGCTGTTAGATAAAAGACCAGTTAGAGTTTATATCAAAACTGCTGACTGACACTACTCACTCGTGAGAGTTAACGTTAAGCTTATTAAAGTTAATTGTGCTGAGCCAACCCAACTTACCCAACCATAAGCTGTAGTAAAGTAATGATAGTTATACTTACTACACACAGAGATTCATGCAATGTGAATTTTGAATAACAACCACCACCACCAAGTATTCTTTCCTTTCGTTACATTTCATCATGATTTTCTGCTCTCTCCATTTTCATTTTAATTTTCTATCCTCGAATGTATTTCTCATTATATGGCAATGTAGTAATAATATGCTTGCTTGCTTACTTACCCCAGAGTAGTGGTACTGCTTTACGAAGAATACTTACCCCAATGTTAATTTCTCATAGTAATATTATATATAAAAGTTTCTGTGCCCACTGAATGAGTTGCCTTGTATGTCCCCATAATACCACTTTTGAAGAGATGAAGCAACAACAACATTAAACTTTTAGTTTATGGGATGGTTCATAAAAATTGTATTTGTTTACTGTTAGGTATGAAAATTGTAAGGGTATTAGAGGTCTTAACCTATTATATTGTTGGAAATAATGTTTTGGAACATAATGGAAGAATAAGATTTCTAGAGGCTTGTGTATAAAATTTAAGTACTTGTTCTGAACAATGGTTTAAGTTTACAATATTTACGAGAAAAATACAGCATGATTAGAAATAAGCTTGGGCCTTAGAACCTGGTACACTTATTTATCAGGATCTGGAACGCAAGGACAGGTTTAAAAAACTGGGAAATGTCCCGGATCTAGCATAACAAGATTAGGTCATACATTTTGTTAGTCAATGGTCAAAGTTGTAAACGCATATCTCACGCTTTAGTAACATAAGATACATCGATACATGTAACCTTTCTTTTTCCAAAGAACATCCACAAGGACACAAAAATCCTTGACTTGACAAACTTGACTAACATCAATAACCTGGTTAATTTCCACACTACCTATGTCAGTACCCTTCACCCTTCACCTTTATATAAGAACACACCATTATCCATAATCATCCAAACTCTTTCCAAAATTTTCACCTCAAATTAACACTAAACCCAACCCTTATCTTATGAACATGTATTTCTTCAGTTTTTGTTGAAATATTTATTTTATAATGTTAAGGATTGCTTTGAATATTATTACAAATCATCATCATCATATCTAACATATACAGAATCCATCCATCCCTTAACTCTCCTTGTTTCTCTCTCCCAACTTATTATTGCCTTTCACATCCAACATTCTCACATTCTCCATTGACTCTATACATAAAAGTTGTCCTCCATCCTGTATCACTATCGCTATTATCATTCCCTTCACCTCTCTACTGATGAAATTGAATACACAGCTAAAACAGCTTTGCTTTGCTTTCGAGTGTGAAGAAATGCATGAAGAAATCCTAATAAAAATACATAGAAAGGTAGACATACACACACACTACCAACAAAGATAGAAAGGATGGAGAGGTTGGTTGGTACAACTATCTTTTAATGATGAATCTGTCCCTAGGAATAAGGTCCGTAGTAGTGTAGACCTATAATATTCTATTTTACTTGGTAGTATAATTATATATTAAAAATTTTAGAAAGGAGAGAGGTTGAGGAGAGTCATGCAAGTGAGAGATTTCAAAGAGGAAACTAACTACAACTACATAGGATAACTAAAAACACTAAAGGCAGTATCACCACTTTACCCAGTACTACTCTCTACAAGTAAAGTAACAGTAAGGAAAAAAGTGGCTAAAAATAATCGTAGACTTGGAGAGTTTCGAGTTTCTTTTCCTTTCTCTCATTTCACATCGTTTCGTATTCCAGAGCATATGCACTTCACACTTACCCTGTTGGTATTCTTAAATCGGAGAGATAAGTTGAAAGTTGGTTTAAAGCAGTTTAGACTTGGTGGTATATAAGTATACATACCCTTGGAATTTATAAGGAGGATAACAGAAAGCAAATTAGTATCAAAAGTTTTAAAGAGAGTTATGTAAATTAAAAATAATACTTGGCCTTGGAAAGTTATTAAACTTGATTTAATTAAAATTTGAACTGGATTTTAAAAGAGGATTTTGGAAAATTAAATACTGTACGGTGGATACACCTGCAAATGTGAAAGTGGATAAGGACTTGATTTCAAGGTTTGTTAAAAATCATGCACTTTCTAATTTTATGTTTTTTCAGCTAAAGATTTTGAGGGTTTTTTGTGTGTATATTTGCATGGGGTCATTGAAAAATTTAGATTTAATGCGATTTTTATAATAAATTTGTAAGAGAATGTATTTTTGCTTTTGTAAAGGGTTAAGCGTAAGCTGAGATTCTTTGTCTGTTAAATTTGTATTGAATTATTTCGGTGATTGGAGTCGTGCGTTGCTTGTACCCTGGTAATAATGTGGGAAAACACGGGTAGTAGTTGTAGTATGTATGTAGGTAAAAATATTTAGGAATGTATGCATGCATGGGTGAAAATAGTTTTCTGCTTTCGGAGAAAAGTCCCGCTCCGGGTATTCTGGGGTCGGATTGGGTATTTTCATTCTATACTGGTATGGGCGTAAGATGTGGCGCTTTAAAACCTTTTTCGGTTCGGGTATTCGGGAATAGAATCATTTTAAAGCATAATAATATTATAGGGTTGGAGTTGTAGTAATAAGTGAAGTATCAATATAGTGTGTATAGGGTTGCATTTTATGAAATAATATTGAGTAGTGGAAGTGGTGATGATGACGTATGAGCTGAATTATGTGATCTTTGTATTGGAGAGTTGGAGAGAGTCCTCATCATGAGTCAAGTCCATAGTACATTTGTATGTTTTTCATGATATTAAGATTATAAGTAGCATTCATAAGGAGTTAATTTTTAAAACTTAAAATTTAAATTTATTTAAGAAAAAGTCGTTTTAAAACAACTCTAAAATGTTAATTTGAATTTTTTCAATATATTTTTTCTTAGGGATTATTTTCTAAACTTTCTACTTAAATGAATTTACGTGTACAAATATAGTTCCATGGCATGCCTGCATGTACCCTTGCTTTGTTCATGATTAACTTGACCCATCTTCTTGATATCTTAATCCTTATAATCTTAAAGACAAATACAATTCCAAGCAAGCACACACAGCAACCTAAAGGCAGAACAAGCATGCATACAAATAGTAATGGAGAAATACGTGGGACAAGAATAGAAAGCGTCTTACTTGTACCCTCGTAATAAATCCTTATTTGAGATACAGCCCTTATACTTTACTTTGCATTAAACATGGGAAAACCAATAGGATAATAATATTATGTGTGTCATGAACGTAGTGAAGTACCCTTTTGCTTAGGTCCATTGTTGTGATTCTATTGTTGACTTGTACTACAGGCTCCAAAAATTATAAACTTAACAATTATCAAGATAGAATTTTAAGGGAAAGAATACTTTCATGAAAATTAAGGCGTTTCTTTGGCCTTGTAATATGACAGGATCTATTCTGATACCGAGTAGGTCATCAATGGTAAATGATGGTAAATAACATCATAAGAAATATTTTCCTCTTCTAATGGTTTCTTTTAACAATTAACTTGGCTTAATAATGAAGTATTAAACTTAACGTTAAAATTGTTTAGTTTAATGTTCTTCCAACCAAGGATTAATAAAATAATTGTTTAAACGTTTTCATCCTTCCTTTAACATCCTTTCCTAAAACATTACAACTAAATATTAAGAAAATATAAATACTAACAGGATAAGTGTTTTTAACTTTTCTAAAGGTGCCCTCCCCTCGCGCTTAGAACCTTGAAATTGTTTTTTTTTCTAAAACTCCTCAATAACAATTGGAATAGATGCTGATCGATCAAAGGGTTCAAATAATGAAATAATACATGATTTTTTCATAAAATTCCTTCAAAGGCTTTCCTTCGACTTTTTAAAACTGAACCCCTCACCTCACTTTCTAAAAGTCGCCAATAATAATACATATATTAATTAATATCTGGAATTTTCCTCTAGACTTTACCAACAATACCATTACAAAAGTAGACAAAATACGCCTAAACTACATTTAGTAAAACATAGTAAATTACTTATAATATATTAGGTATTAAAGCCTTGAGGCATTATATCTTTCTATGATCCTTTCCTTTAAGACAAGGATAACACAATAACAATTTTTTGTACCCAAAAAACCCCCAAAGCTCCAAAGCAAGGCTGAACTGAACATATTTTTTATGCAAAATAATAACAAGGGAAAGAAACCAAATTAACTTACTATTAAACTCACTCTAATCAACATCACACACATGCATACATGCTAGAATAACAAAAGCATTTAAGACGTTCCACGGCATAATACTACTATAAATACTTAATCATTTCTCAAAATAGCCTAGTGACAAAGAAAGGCACATCCGTTGTCCATCATAAGTCCATCCATATCCTTTCTTCCATGTCGAAAGTACTTGTCCAAGAAACCATGATATCCAAAGCGTCCTTCTCCATGCAGCATGCCCATAGTGTGCGTCTTCCTTTCCTCCCTAGAAAGAAAAAGCACCACCACCACCACCACAGCCAGCTATAGCTTACCGAGCTTTGCCATTACTATATAGCTTCTCTATATACTGTATATACCACCACCACCACCACTACTCAGTCCAGCATCAGGTTGCCTCTGCTTTTGAGCAGACGGAAAGTTCAGAGAGAAGAGAGAGGAGCTGACTTTCAAATGCAGTTCTGTGCACACTGGGTTTATTTCTTTCTCGCGCTGTTGTTCTATCGTCTTTTAAAGGCGAATGACTAATTTCAATATCTCTTGGCCTTATTGTTGTGACCTGACCTTAGAAAACGCTCCTTAGTTGTTACTACTACTAATGTCATTTTTGTTAATAACTAATTGTTATTATTATTACGTGCGAACTTTCACTATAAGTTGAATCGAGGAAAGGATGTGATTTGGGGAGAACCGCGAATTTTTTATTTTGGTGTTTTTATATAAGGTTAGAAAAAACACGGGTGAAAGTTTGTTATTGATTAAATTTTCGAAATTTTAAAAAAAGAAAGTTATATGTGATTTTTTATGGTGGTGGTGGTATTATTAGTTTTGGTTTTGATTTGAGTGATTGTTTTATTGTTAATTGATTATTGTGGGGGCGGTCGGTGGTGGGTGGTGGTGTGATAGAAATTTTTATAAAAGTGATTCATGGACAAAGAGAAAGTTTGAAATTTTGAATTTTTGGTTTTGTTTATTATTATTGTTTTAATTTAATTTTGTTTTGTTTTATTGTTTACAGTTGTTTTTATTTTTGATGTAACTTTCACCGTTTCACCTGGAGTAAGAGAAGTGGAAAGGAGTGCCTTTTTGAAAATTGAGAAAGCTTATTCTGTATATCACATCACATTGATCGTCGACTGGTGACTTAAACTCTTGAGACGTTCAGAGATACATTATATTTATATACGAGAAGATAGAGAAGTTGAAAGTCCTTATAGGATCTCGTTGTAAAGATGACTACAAGTGGGGGGTCCGCTTGGTTGTTTCTTCAGTATAACAAGCACACGAATGTGATTAGCGATGAAGTTCGAAGTTCGTTTCTGCAGGATCTGTGTTCTGATGCTAAGCTCGTTTGTGATGGAGGGACCATCCCTGTACATCGGCTCGTTTTGGCCTCTGCAAGCCCTTGGCTTAAAACAGTAAGTTGGAAAAATACTTTCTTTTTTGGGGAGGGGGCGGGGGGGTTTTTTGTTGTTTTTAGTTGCATTGTTTTTAATAGCTGGGTTTTAGGTTTGCATATCATAAAAATCACTCTAGAGTAGAGATGTGTGGGAAAGTTTGCATGATTTTTTAGATAGAAAGATCAAGGAAGTGCGCTTTATTATTGTCTCTTATGGAGAATATGATATTGAAGCTTTTTTGTTGACTAATAATATTTTGTTGTTGAACGATTGAACATAAAAAGCATCAATAATCAGCGATAACCTTATTGCAGTAGTAAGTAGTAGGTGCAACTCGAATCAAGTCATCATCTCATCATGTGCATAACACAACCTAAGTAAGAAGATAAGAAGAATTATTGTTAAGTTGGGTTTAAGAGTAATAGTATTTCTA
>JAQGAA010002300.1:0-13008 GCA_034696425.1 Isotoma viridis | reverse complement strand
TATGTAGATTAGAGAGGAGTTTTTGGACTTGAAGGAATTGTGTATTTTGTATTGGTGGTGGTGGTGTGGATTCTTTAGAATTTAGATAATTTCTGAGAATTCGGGAAATACCTCTTCCAGATTACAGACTGAATGGTTGTAAAAGTGGAGTACTGAAGAAGGAAAGGAAGGGCTTGAGTGTGTGTACTTTAGTAGTGCAAGGAGGAGTTTGTTTTTGTTATTTGTTTATTATTTTGATGGCTGATTGAGTAGGGTTTTATCATATTTCAATATTTATGGGTTGAGGGAGTGACTGAACTATTGGATTGTGGTGGTGTGTATGTGGGGTTATCACAGTTTAAGAAGATACGAAGTGTTGTTTTGTAAATGATCAGAAGAAAGATAAGTGAGGTTGAGGGTGATAGTGTTGGTGTTGGTAAAGTTTGTGTCCGAGGGGGGTAGAAACGGAACAAGGATTCGAAATGGTTGCAGATTGTCCTAAATTTATCGCGAATATATTTAATAATAACAAGTGTTCAACCTGTTTCAAAACAAGGGAGGAACATGGAGACGTTGCGCTTGATTCTAAGGTTGTGTTTTGGATTTTTAATTGGAATTTTGGTTTTATAGCTAGAAGAGTTATTAATTTTAATTGGAATTTCCAGGAAGTAATGTGTGATTGTTTTTAAATATTTGAGGAAAGAATGTGACGTAATGAGTAGTATTTATTTAATGAAGTGGTTGGCTTGTGGTTATTGTTGATTATAATACCAGGATAAATGCTGTTTTATTAACTGGTTTTGATTTTAAAATACAGTCGCTGAGAAAGGTAGTGAAATGCGGGTATTTATTCGTTGCACCGAGAGACTGGGACTTTTGCAATCCTGCTGTTCATCGGACGAAGGTGTGTTGTTCAAGTTCAAATGATTAAGTTATCGGGATGAAAAATGTGTGGTTGAATTTAGTTTAAAATTGATCTTTGGTTTATATAGCGATGGCAGCGTCGATGGTTTGTCTTGTGGAGCGATGACCAACTTACATGGTCTATTGATGACCAGGTTTGTATTATTATTTTTATTTAAAAATTTTTTGTATTAATTTGACAAGTTATAGAATGTAATTTTTGGTATTATTATCATTATCATTTAAGCCGGATACAATACCTCAAGGATCACTTGATATGAGGGAAATCCTTGAAGTAAAAAATGCAGAAGAAATAACTGAAAACCCGTATAGCCTCGCCCTCACGGGTAAACAAACAACGTTTATTAAGGGTATGAACAATGAAGACATCAAATCATGGCAAGCTGTATTATG
The DNA here is from genome assembly GCA_034696425.1 of Isotoma viridis. Classification (NCBI taxonomy): domain Eukaryota; kingdom Metazoa; phylum Arthropoda; class Collembola; order Entomobryomorpha; family Isotomidae; genus Isotoma; species Isotoma viridis. The sequence continues at coordinate 11,712 of JAQGAA010002300.1, read as the reverse complement.
CAAATATGGAAACAAGCTTATCACGACTGCTAGTGGTAAACGGAGTCTAACGTTACCTGGTGGATTCGGCAGCTCTAGTTCTACTCGATTTGGTAAGAATTTTGTGTTAAAGTACACCGTTTTTTCAGACTTTAAAATCAATAAAAATTTATGAAATTTTTTTATGATTTTAGAAACGGGTGTAGTTATAGGACCTTCTTCTCGTCCAAGATTTCACAGCGTAACGACCTCATCCACTGTAGGAGGATTGACATCACCCACAAGTTCTTATGGCAAGTCATCTTCGATTATTTTTCCTTCTGCTGCAAGTACTAGAGGGGATGAGGATGAGCATGTATTTCTTTCTGGTTCTTCTTCCATTCCTTCTTGTGTTGGAGCTGTCACTCCAAAAGTTCCTTCAAATTCTTCTACTGGTGGAGGGCCGTCTTCCCTTTCGTTTAGTGGATCTACTAATAAATCACGGTCTTGTTCAGGAGGATCTCCATCGATTTCGAACACAAACGCTGCAAATAATAGTAGCACTCGCTCTTATTATGTTTCTCTTTCGAATGTGCCCAAAGGAAAATCTTACCGAAGTTTTCCTTCCAATCCTTCGTCAATCAGAACTTCTTCGGCTGCTCGACTTCTATCTTCTACTATTTCACCTCCTTCTGCCTCTCAGACTGCATGTATTTATTTATTTTTCTTTACTTTTCTAGTTTATAAATTTGCGTTTTTGGCACACCTTTCTGTTCTCTGTTTCTTGGTGGTTTGAAATTACAGTTTGACAAATTATTTATAACAAAAAATGTTTTATTCTGTAGCTCCTTCAGAGGAACAACCATCGTCTTCTCCAACTACTACAGATTTTGGAAAGTGCTTCGAGTCATCATCATCGGATGTGACTGACTATAGTCCGTGTTCTACCAATTCCGTCCGTGCTGTAAGTATTTAGAAAGATACATAATAATAAGTTCTGATTTTAAATTATTCTTTTCTAACAGTACTGTAAATTAACAAAACTAATATTAAATTGTAGCTGAGGGGAGATCCAGATGGATGTGGTGGCCTTGATACTTCCGATGGGGGTCCATTAAGAAAGGGCTGGCTACTTAGGCAAACTAATAATGTAAGTCGTTTATAAATTAGGTTATATAAAATCATTCAGGTTAATTGAGTATCATGGTGTGAATTTTTGTGTTTGTCATACAGGATTGGGTGAAGCATTGGTTCGTGCTTCAAAACAACTGCTTATTATTTTATGAAAACTCTGAAGAACTTAATCCATTAGGAAATATCGAAATTAATGAACAAACAGTAATAAGGCAGTTCGAGTCTACGCGTCATTACGGGTTTGAAGTCATCAATAAATCTACTGTTCATAAGTTATCTGCAATAACAAATGGAATGCGTGGAATTTGGATGAAAGCTGTAGAAGCTTCAAAAAGTAAATATAGAGCGGAAGACACAATAATACAAGAACCGCCACCATCATCCGTAGCTAATCCCCCAAGCCCTCCTTTAAAATCTAAGAAGTCGCGGTGGAGAAAGAAAGCGGATTTAAAAGTTTTCGAATCCCTCAAAGATGAGTTTAGTGAACGAGAAAGGGAACTAGACAATCTTAGAACGGAGCTTAGAGGTGACTCTCCTCGCATGAGAGAAATCCTTAAAAGCCAAGCCTTACAAATTGACAATTTCCGTACCCAAATCTCCTCTGGTTTTATGGAAATAGAGAAACTAGAGTTGTATTGTAAAAATCGGGAGGCAGAGTATTCTGAAAGTTTGAAGTGCAAAGATGAAATCATTGAAGAAATACGAGATGAGTTATCAAGGGAAATGAGTTTAAGGGAAAAACTGGAACATCAGTCAAGAGAATTAGAACACCAAGCAGAATTACTAACTGATCAATTAAAAGATATAAAACGGGTATTAAGAGAAACGGAGAGAGATGCAGATATGGATGACTTGAGGTACAAAGAACTAGAATCTGTTATGGAATCTCAGCAAAGACAATTATTACATGAATTGGAATTGCTAAAATCCCGATGTAACGACCTCACAGAAAAATTGTACCAGTCAGAAAAAACAGCAAAAAGTCTAAAAACTAAATTAGGACGAGTAAAGAGTCAATCACTTAAAGATAGACAAATTGAATCCGACGTTTTGAATAAAATAAGTGACTTGGAAGAAAAGATTTTAAGGCTTGACTCTTCTCCTTTATCCCCTTCGTCAACGGGTTCTGGGCTGGATTCTATCACAATGACTTCTCCAGTTCCTGCAACAAGTCCTCGGGAAGGAGTTCCTGGAGGACATGGAATTGTCAACGTTATAATGAAACTTAACGATTTAGACCAAAGAGTTGAGAAGGCTGTTGATTCTTACTGGTTCAGACGTGGTGAACTTGAGGAGCTTGTTGGTAGTTGTCAAAATTGTAAACTACTTGAGATGGAAGTTCAAGAAAGGGAAGAAAGGCTAGAAGATTTGGAAGAAAATTTAATGAAGCTGGAAACAGAATTCAATAATAAAGTTAAGGAATTGAAGGAATTTGTAAAAGAGCAGCCGGGTGGCAGTTCGGAGCCTAATCCAACGGCAGCTCAAGCTGTTAGCAAGTATCAAGTTGAAATTGAGCAATTAAGGGTAAGGTTAATCAAAGAATGTATTTAGAGTATTTAGACTTTTCAGGGTTCAGAAATTAATCAGCGAATAGTCGTAGCATTTTAATCATTTTCAACATTTAAATGATTTTTCTTTTGCATAGAATTTATGTGCCAAAGGACTCGAAGCAATGGAAAATAGTCACCGCAGAATGGTAATGGAACTTGAAGAAAAGCACCGAAGAGATCTTCAGGCATTGAAGATGGAGAAAGAAAGTGAATTAGCAGAAGAGACGAAAGCTACCTTGTCAGGTAAGAGGGCTAATTAATTAAAACTAATTCAAGAGTTTTTTTAAAAGATTGTTTTGACAAATATTTTTTATGTATTTACAGCGTTGGATGCAATGCGGAAAAATCACCAATCAGAATTACAACGTGAGATGACCAAGTTCAAAGAAGAATTTATGAGAAAATTCCATAGTGGACAAGATTTGTCAAATTTGCATCGGGAGCATGAGTAAGATTTTCAAATAAAAAACAAACAAATGTTTTAAATAGATTAATTCATTAATTTATTGAAAACATCACAATTAATTTGTCCTTGCAGACAAGAGTTGACCGAAGTTAAGGAAGAGATCTTGAAATTATCCGAAAAGTATTCTATGAAATGTGTCGAAGCATCCAGGTTAGAAGAGACAATCTGTCATTTAAAAACTCAGTTAAACGAAGCCAAAAGAAGAATTTTAGATTTGGAAGGAAGTGATTTCCAAAGTATTATAAGTTCTGCCTCATCTACAAATAAGGTAAGTATTTACAACTTGACTCTCTACTTAAGAGTCGTTAACATACATATAATTATATTATTATAGTCATTATGAATTTCTAATTGCACCAAAGCATTTTATGGGAGTTAAACTTGAAATGAGTTTTTGTGTTTAATCGATGTTTTTTTTTTGTTTTTGTTGCTTTGTGTGTTGATTTCTACCTACCCATCGAACCAAAATTTACGTAGAAACCCGACCAGGTCACCGCTTTACGTTCACGCTTAGAGCAACTTATCCTGAGTAATAATCCTTTTCACTTATCACGTTATCTCTTAAATATTGATATTCACTCCTTTCTGCTACTTTACCAATAACACTGCATCTAACATTCCTAAAATAAGGGTCACTAACATTAACATAGATTAGGATATCAAGTTGTGATCTGTCTTGTAATGAAACCTTATAATAATAGGCCGTCCAGTCGACGAGTCGACCGAAGCCAAAACCTCGAACGAGCATTCAGGGAACAAAACTGGAGGAGGGTTTGCATCAGGTGGGAGCAGCAGTCCCGCTCTTACAACAGCGAAAAAACCGAGGCATTCCATAATGAGGTCACCGAGCTGTCCCAAACTTGGTGACAGTCGATTGACACTCCTCCAATAATAAATAAATCTAGTTCAAAACAACAATCTTCAATTCAAGGGCTTTTGTCCAAGCCTAAATTCGAATCATCATCGTCGTCATCATTAATATTGATGTTAGTGTACTGTTTGTAGTACTATAGATTGATGAAAGAAACCAACCAACCAGCAAAATGTACTTAATTTAATAATTATAAACTATTACCTCTTAATTATAAGTGTAAAAGTAACAAAACAAAACAGCAACAGGGAACAATCAAAGAAACAACAGTACTTCTACATAATTCTGTTATACGTAGTAGGATCGTTATTAGAATAAACGCAAACATGATGATAAGTGTCAAACTATACACAAATCCGAAGAAACGAGAAATCAGATAGAAATATCTATCACTATCATAGATATAGCAAATAGTTAGTTATAAAATTTAGATAACCCAAAGAAGGTTTTGATTGTTGAATGTATAGACGAAAATATGAGAGACACTCAGTAGTAATTATAGAATTTAGGATTGAAGTAATTGAGAAGAATGTTTGTTTTAAGTGCGTTTATGACAATATCCGAACCCCACCGGCAGATGAAAGTGCAATAAAAAAGTTTTATCATCATCAAAAATATTAAATTGTAGTAATGAATTTTACAATAATGTGTCAGTAGTGCCATGTATGTCCGTGTTTAGTGTGTCTGGGGCCTAGCATAAAAGGAAATGCACTCACATGCAGTGATGATGCACATGGTTATAGTAGTACCGTACTACTTTCATGTCTGAAAAAAATGTCATCATTCTTAATGACCCTCATTTGAGTGATTTATTGGCTTGTTTTATGACTCTAATTTTGGTTGACTGCCCAGAGTTAACAACAATCAACAATGGGCAAAGACTGTACTCCTGTGGAGTCAGATGCAATTTCATGTCAGCTATGAGTTAGGTTTTTTTTCTAAACCTATAATTAGTTGTTTTATGTACTAACATTTATTATCAAAGTATTCGACATGTACCGTTCCTTAAATCTTTCTTGTAGATGCATAATATTTTGATGCTTAGACTAAAAATACCCTTAAATTCAGTTTGTACATTTTAACCTTTGGAATTACGGGATCTTTTTAAAGAGGGATTTGGGAACATTTTTAGTACTGGCAAATCCGCATACTTTTTTTCCTATCGTGGGCCGAGGTAACAAAACATACAAGTCGTTTACATACAACCCCCATTGTCCTTTATTATAATGTAATGAAGGGTGAGATTTCGATTAAAACTGAACAGCATCCTCATTCATAAATATAAATGAAGACATTTTAATTGACTTCATTAAATCAATTTTATTTTTTATGCATTGACAGCATATTGACACATAGCCAACATTATTAGTTGTTTGGTAAATTTACATTTGCAACATATTAATTTGAATATTTAAGTGAAGAACCCGTTACATCAGGACTGACAGGGTGTCCCTCGAGGGTATTTCCCTTAGAGATGAAATTATTACATTCATCCAAACATCTTACAGGATATCAAAGGATTCGACGCATCTGTTTAAAATTAACCTTGTATTTCGAACTATCCCTTCTAATTTTATTCCATTATATTTTGTCTGGGTCACAGTATTATTCTTAAAAGAGACCGTTCCAATGGCCCATTTTCATAAGTTAACACTGACCATGATATGAAACCACTATGGCCTCCTTTCTGACCTACTTGAACCAATATCATTTTACTTTACTAGAATATTTTACGTAATTTTCGTACGTAATTATACCATTTTACCTTCGGTTCAAATAAAATGTGAATGGTAAAGTGACCAATATTTAAAATGTAATTAATCATTGTTAGCAACATGGCAAAATGTTCAGAAGCATCTTCGAGCAAATTAAAATTTCGTTAAAATGTTGTATCTAAATGCAACTAAAAATTCAAAGTCTAAAAGCTTTTAAAAAACGAAAAATCACTTTTCAACTTGTGTATCAAGGACATTTGATAAAGAAAGCACTTTTAGGAAAAAATATTAACTCCATACAATACAACCTAGGTACCACACAAAGTATTGAATGAAGGTTTTTGATCTAGTATCTACCAAAATAAATGTAGATTTGTCTTTAATTTTGAATAAAATCTCAAAATGCATAACAATTGAGTCTAGCACGAACATAATTTCAATCTTTTGTTGTAGTTTATCTGCATATTATCCGAGAATCCTCGTGCTACCGGATCAGATGAGGTGTGTGTAGTCCATTCATTAAAAAAATGAATGCTAATAAAAAGTTTGAAAGTTTCTTATAAATTTTTTGTTAATAATTTGCATGAAAAACTCTCATCTTTTCTATTGCCTAAAAATTATATTCATAAATATGAATTGACTTTAATAATTTGCTAAAGTAGCCTAAAAGAAGTTTCTATATGCAAGTGATGATATGCAGATAATTCTATTAATAAAAGTATAAGGAAAAATTTTTGTCACGATTTCTGCAAAAAAAAAGCCTTTGACCAATTTGCTGCAGTCATTTAAAACTTCTTCGTCTGTTTTTCTCAGCTTCTTCGATACACAAGCAGCACGAGGATACTGAAAAATCCCTGATAAAATGTTTGTAAATAAAACGATTCACATTTTGGTTTTTGAAAGTAATGTTTTTTAACTCTGAAAGATTTTAGCTTTATGAGAGTATGCGTTGCAAAAAAAATTAAAAGGCAGCAGCGATACGAAAACCATCTCTTGTAATTCAATAATTCATGCGGTTTTTATCTAAGTTTTAATTTTCATTTTGTTTCAATATTATTCAAAGCAGAAGCTTTGAATATACTATACAAGAGCAGAAATAAATTATTGTGTTTGTTATGCATGATATTCACACTGGTTTTTAATTTAAATTTCAGCATTCACAAACACAAAATACTTTTGCTTTTTTTAATTGTATCCTTTATCAAATTATAATACTGGTTAATACTGAAAATAAATTATTAACCCGGTTAACAATTACCTATAAAAGCTACGGGGGGTGCAAACTTATGTATCTAATTCACTTTCAAAAATTATTGTGCAAATGAATTTCATCAAAATGGATTCACAGTAACTAATTTTAATAATAAAATTCTATTTGTGAATAAAACATTAAAACTGCTTAATCTTATTTCAAGCATTACCCATTACTATTGTTATGAGTTAACAGAGTACATACACAGTTTCAAAAACAATTAAATTTAAATTTAATCAATCAATTTTTATTTAATACAAATTTTCTTGAAATCGAACATCCATTCTTATACTAGTAAGTGAAATATCAGTAATTAAACTTCGTATTTAAATTGAATTGTATTTTATTTACTGAAACGGTTGCATTGTTGCATGCTACAAACCTTTAATACATTTTGTTTTTAAAAAACCGTAAAAAACAATAAATTTCTACTACAGCACCCTCAAACCAAAATTGCTGTCCAACTCACATTCACCCATTCATTTATTGTGAGTAGCATGAGACATTTTAACCATTTTTTTGTAACAATTGAAGATTTTTCTGGTTCAACTGATATTCTTTTGTGCAAAAATTAAAAATATAAATTATTTGCCTCTAATACGAGTAGCAGTTGCAGTTATCCTTTAATGTCAAACATTTTTTACTTTTTTTTTCAAACAATCTTTCTCTGCAATTTTTTTAACATCAATTCACTTTCAAAAGGACGTATGTACTTTTATGAGTACGATGAACCATCATAATAATAATACTAAACAATTAGTCAATGCCATCCATTCAGAAATCCTTTCACGTACTCTAAATAACAAAAATAACAACAAGAAGTTAAGTTTGCATTTACAAACTCTTACAAAAGTATTCATTTCAATCATAATATAAATTATAAATGCACCCCTTCTTCTCTCACGGTGAGGATTCTCTCATCATAAACTAGTTCAGTGGGAACTCGAACAACTAGAAGAGAATAATAAAAATTGTTAATAGTTCTAAAAAGTAAGAGAGGATTTTTTTTCTTAGATTTTTATTTTTTTAAATAAATTTGTCTTCAATAAAATGGACTAAAAAAGCTATAAAAGTAAATAGTAATATTATTCGTTCTAGAGTTGATGAATTGAGTGGTGTGCATGCATTTACACTTTTGTAAATACAAAAGTTGCGATGCAATTGGTGCGTGCTCAGTTCTATAGAAATTCATTTTGATACAAATTTAATGTTGAATACAATAAAATAAAATAAAAAAGCATGGGAACAATAAGAATGAAAGAAGACGATTTAGTCAATAAGTTTAGTCGCTTTTTTATTACTGGTTGGTTTTTTGAATAGCAATTTCAATTGCGAGTTCCTTACAATTTGCATAAAGGATGAAGGCAAGTGTGAACAATTTGACCGATTTCTTCCCCTTTTTTTGAAATCGTTAAGGTTTTTAAAGGTGGACTGATTTAATTCTTTTGGATGATAATGATGATGATGGTAAACTTAATTGCAATTGTGATATGAGGGTCAGCAGGTACTAGTAGTAGCAATTGTACTTGCACATTGCTTGTTGTAGGTATGTGCGAGATGACTTAAATTACTTTGACTTTTTATTAATGCAGAATAAATGTTTTTAAAACGTTGTAAATACTACTGCGTGAAATTGTAATTGAAAGAATTGCCGTTTATGGAAGCATTTTAATAAAAGCTCTAGTTTTTGGTCATCAGAGTCACATTGGGATATTAAAAGATGCCGTAGCATTGGGTTTGGATTTGAGGATTTAATGCATTCTAAACATTTGAATAATAATTACTTTTTCATTTAGACGAATGAATACCCATCAGGGGGTGTGGCATTTTTAGTAAAAACTTGGTAATTAGTTTGTGGTAATCATAATTTTTTATGACCTGCACTGAAACAGTTACACTTTATACAAAGCAAAACATTAAATCAATGTGAACCATTAAATACTCATTTTGATTTCATGCAGCTCCTGAAACATATTAGATCCTATAAATAAATGCACATGCTACACATTTATTTAATAGTACACATGCATAAATGCAACCTGCAAAACGTGTAACATGTTAAAAAAACAATATCCATTGCTGATTTAAATTAGCTTATGTATTGAAATTGAATTCTTCGATGAACCTCCCCATGGGCTAAATTTGTTAAATAAATGGTTCACTTTTCACTTCTTCAACCAACTCATCTCATTTCCAATGTATTAGCAAAGCCTATTCTTTTTACAAAGTCTTATTTTTGTTTTTAATTTCTTTAAAAGGAATTGGGTGACTGAACTTTTTTTGTTTTTCGGACGAGCCAAGAACAATACAAAAACAAATGTGTAAAAAATCCTCATCCACCACCACAAAAACAATCTAAGCAATCTTCTTCTCAAGTCAATCTTAAGTCTTAAAAAATTAGGCTTTTTCTAAAACTGAAAGACAAGAGTTTTAAGATTCATCAAAGACTTCAAATTGTTCTAAAGTGAATTGCATTTCATCTCATCAAGTAGAGACTCGAGTCTGCCTGCTGTCCCTCTGTCTTGTCTGTTTGTTTGCTCTTTCGTATTATTTTCTAGTCAGCAGCAGCAGCATCAACTATAAGCAAAAGAAGCCAGTCTGTTTTAATTGAAATTTATAATTAGAAGTGAATGTTTTTTTTGCAAAGATGATGACTTGTTGATTTTGATATTGTTCGTAGAAATTGAAAAGAGATTAGTACTAGGAATAGAATTAAGAATTAGGAACTTGCACCTCAATCACGTTACAAAAATATTTAAGTAAAAACATTTATCAAAAGCACAACCGATTTCTCTTCATCTATATCAATTCCCTCTTGTTGATCATGAATGATTATAGCATTTTGTAGTAGTAGTACTATAGCTATGGTCCTTATTACTCATCAAAAAATTTCAAAGTGTGTATTTTTAATCTGACCCAAAAGGTCAATTTGTCATGGATCGAGAGAAGAAAAAGTTAAATTTGTTCAATGTCCGGGGTGAATGGTTTGACTCTTGATTGAAATCGATAGCTTGAATTGAATTGAAATGGAAGAGCGGATCAGATTCATTTTTTGTATTTATTCATGCCTGCTTTTTCATAAAATTGAAATTGAATGATTCATTAGAAATCAATAGTGATTTATAAACTGTGAATTGTTGTGTAGGTCTGGTAGTAGTTGGATTGGCTTGCGGTTGGTCTTGGTATATTTAATTTGTCTATTGGTGGTTTTTATAAAGATTGAATCTAATCTTGAATTGAATTCACACCTGTAATGTAAAGTTTAACAATATAACAAAGTCATTGCACGAATTTGTCCTTAATCAAGTGTCAAAAGAAGTGGACTGTAATCACTTGTTGTAATCAAAGTCATTCTTAGGATCTAAAGAGATTCATGGCTTGATGTCAATCGATGCATTTTACTATTTTAGTTGTCAGCTATAGTATAACCTTGGAACTTTTAGAAGATGCGAGTATTATTATTGTATTGTGTGTGTGCATATGAGTTATTATTGTGATTACTTATGTTACATGTTGCATTTAATTTTTATAGAAATTCACAAGACAATTATGCATCATTCATTTATCTGACAAGAATTTTATTTGATAAGCTTTTTGAGTTTTGAAGAACCACCATCACCAAGAGATCTTTAGTTTGTAATTAATCATTCATCCATGGGTTGAGTGGAGTTGACAGCTAGAAATTGTAAAAAAAAGTATTGAGTCTTTCTGGTAGAATGATAATTATGTATAGAGTTTGTTAATGTCACTTGCTATATTAGAACTAAAATATTACTACTAAAATTATTATACCTCAATTCTATACTGGCCAGCGTGATATAAAAATGCAAAGATTTATGAAGTTTCTATTGAATCTTGGAAAGACGAATTAGATTCCGCTTTGAATCACATTTACGAAAACATTTACTGTATTCCATATTGTCAAAAACTTCTAAATGAATTTCAAGATGGACAAAAATCAGATCTAGGATCTTTTATATTTAAAAAAAATTAATAAATGAATAAAAAATTGAACTACGAAGACCATCAACATCAACTGTGTAATAGTTTCGTTAGAATTTAAAAAAATAGACTGAGCCGACGACATGAGTTTTACAACTTTATGACTTTTTATGTAATTTAAGCCATGTTTCAAATTCTAGTTTTGAAGTTGATATTGAATAATAATGAATTTTATTAAAAAATAACAGTAACCCCAAATCCTTAAAGGAGAAAGACTCCATGCAAGGAAAAGAGAAAACAACCAATACACATCCGCTTTTGCCAAATACACATAGTAGATCTACACACGTTTCACTTTGTGTGAAAAAACCCTTTTGTTCATTATGCGTTTACACATAAAATGAATGTAAGAATCATTATCTTGTCTGACGAAGACATATTTGGTGAAAATTAGAGAGTTCTCTTGTATCATTGCAAGCATAACGCATTTATTTCTAAATTTAGTAAATCAAACGAAATCAACACTGGTTACGTTAAAAGATTTACTCAGAATCAAAAATGCCCGTTCAACTCATCATAATCTATTGAATAAAATATAAAAAAAAACGGGGTCAGAGAATAAAAGACACTAAAAAGTATATATGTGTTATGTGTGCACATCATATACACAGTTAAAGATTTAAGCACAAGCATCTTCTGGTTGACGACTGTCATGACATTTAACTTGAAAAAGGTTTGAAAAGTCCTTCATTCATTTTAAAATAATTCATTGAAAAATGCTTGCAAAACAAGGCATAATAATAGTAATAATATGATGTGATGAC
>JAQGAA010002299.1:0-13009 GCA_034696425.1 Isotoma viridis | reverse complement strand
TTGAACTTGAACTTGAACTTGGTTCTGTTGTCGGGGGGGAGGGGGGGCATGTATGTACTTCTGATGTGACCTAAGCATTTATTCTTAAAGGTTTCCCGGATGTGATTTTGAAGCTTCAAAATCAAGCCCAATGTTAATTAATTTAAATATTATTACAATTTCAATGCATTTGAAACTTAAATTACTTTAGAAGTCCCAAAATCCTTCTGTTATAAATAATTCGTATTACATTTTTCGAAAAATTTGATGATGTCTTTGATTATTTAATTTATCTTCAAAGATTTCTTGGGCTGCATTATTTGCATCAACAAAGCACGGTTAAAAAATGATCAAGATCACGAGTGAAAATAAGTATACGAAGACAACTATGTAGCGAATGACTAATTTCATAGAAATTTATAAAATTTTATTTTTCGGCAAAAGTACTACAAAGTCCTAAGTTTTTAAAAGAAACTCGTCTCAAAATTTTTTGATAAAAAGGCAAAGGAATTTTTCGAAAGAGTATCATATAAACAATCATCGCTTACCTTGGATTATCCTGACTGCTTAAAAAGTACTTGCAATTGTTGCAATTAGATGCATTTTTTTAAACAACTGTTAAGGCATAATTACTACGGTATATTTATATTTATTATTTTAGATTTAGTAAGAAGACTACAAATAGGATAATTTTTTATAATTAACAATATGGTATTTATTTCTTGGTTAGAACAGAAGTCAGAAATCGTCTGACTCGTCTACCAGGGCGAACATAAGGGAATCCTCCATTTTCGAACCAAACAGAATTAAATTGTGATTCTGTAATTTCATCTCCAAGTTCTTCTGCCACTCTTGCCTCTTCAATGTTCCATTGGCACATTTGTGTATCGTCCCGACCTATGTGTTTTAATTTCAATGTCAAATGTCAACCCAATTTAAAAAAAAATAGAATTCATTAAATATATTTTACAAACTTTTATTATGGGAAAAAAACTTTCACATAAGGTACATTTCCCCATTAAATGCAAGCATTACTTAGAGTTAAAGTTTCTAGATGTAAGATTTCAAAATATCTTACTACCAACGAAGAGTAAATTTTTGGGATATTTTTAATAATCAGCTAAGAGCAAATAGTATTTTAAGAAAATTTTGTTACGGCCAATTGGCCGAAGTTATCAAAGGAAAAGTTAAATTGTCTGTGAAGAGTTTCATTCAGGATATGCATATTATTTTTTGATCTTAGGACATTTTTCTACTTTTATAGACATAAAATATGTTTTATTAAAAATGATCCTACTTCGGCTTCTCCCTGATTTTTATATATTTCACTTCTTCAAGTTATGAATTAATTCACGATAATTAAGCTTGTCATAAGCTGTACTGTGCTTGCGGTTAGGCTTATCTTCTACATATCATAGCCTAAGTTAAAATGTACTAAACCCGTACAACGTAAAATTTTTCTAGAATTTTTAAATTGCCCTAGGATAAGCTAATACGTATAGAAAGGAACGTGTTGATACTTTAAAACATTGTATATCAACTAAAGAGGTATGCACTATCAGCTCTTACCTGCTAAGAGTAAGAGTGGAGATTCCTCTTGTGATAAAAACATTTCTCGAGCGATTCTTTGTCCATCAAAATGGCATAGTCTGGAACATTTGGCTTGATCTTTAATGTAATCCACACGGAAATAATGATGTTCAGGGGTGTCCTTGTTTTCACTTAATTTTGAAATCCTTTCTAAGGTTTGTCGTTGCATTTCATGTGTCTTTAGTTGTCTCACGAATTCATCTCTATGTTTTAAAAAAATTCAGAATATAATTTTGCTAGCCTTAAATATAACTTCGGTTGACGCTGAAAGCCTTGCAGCGAGAATTATTACGCGTTAGAACGCTTTGTTCTTCAAAGCGTTGACTCAGCCACGGAGGTACATTGGCAAAAGATTTTTCTCTGTTCTCGACGCTTGAAATGCATAACACAGACGCTTAAGCGTACTCATCGTATATAATAATGGCCAATTCCAAGTCTCCAGTGTTTTTCAAATTCAATGAACATGTTTAATATAATAAGCCATTAATTCAACGGTAAAGTACATCGTTTAATATTTTGATAAAATCTACCGATAATTTAATGTACGAATGAATACGGCATAAACATACCTGAGGGCAGAGAGAAGGTCAGAGTCACAACATCTATTAAGTTGGCGTTTGAGTTCGTTCAAACGCTGTGGATTCAGATCTTGAGTATTGAAGTCAAAGGATAAATTGTAATTTCCATCCCTCTCATCTTCTGAAATTCCTCCCAATCGGTTGTGCAAATTATCAATTCGAATATTACAAACTTCAATCATCTCTTTGTAAAAACTTTCTACTTTTTGAGAGTCCATTTTGAATCAATATTGAAGCTTTTTTATTCTTAGCAATATGTATTTTTATTTTTTAATAACAAAAAAAAAAACAGAAGTAAATAAATTTTTTAATTAAGTAAAATTTTACTGCAAATTCGTAAGTTTACTATGAGCTTTACAGGTTGTATTGTATGTTTTACTGTCAAAATGCTTATTTAAAAAGAATAACCTCATCCCAGGTGAATGAATAAATTTAACTGTTTTATTTAATTGATGATGTCCTGAATGAATTGAAAAAATTGCTTTTTGATACAACAAGATAAAGAGAAAAGGTTAGCTTGTTACCTTGTGCCAGTTACATTATAATTTTGCGTTGTTAAAATTTACAGCAAATATGATTTCATTACTAATAAGAATTTGAAGTTGATATTGACATTTGAGTGTAGAGATTTCCTTATCTTCAAATGGTGATATGGTTTTAAATCGTCATTGATGATTTAACGTGATGCATTTTGTCAATCATCCAATAACACCGAATGAATGGATGTATTTTATTATTCAAATGCGCAACATTCTTATATAACATTATAGGATTGAACTTCTCGTTTGCACTTGGATAAATGATAAGTAAAACACACAAGCGTGTAAATATTTTTTGTTTGTTACAGTTATATATTATATACGCAAATAAGGTTATTTTTACTAAATAAGTAAAGTTTATATTTGAAACGTAATCTCAGTAATAAACCGTGAAAAATACTCATGGATTAACTTTACCTTGTTTATCGTCTATTTTGATTAAAAACATTTTAACAGGAATTTACCTACCTGTGTCTTCCTACTTTATTGCATAAAGGCTGTAAATGTTATATTTTTTGTAAGAAATTCTGAAATTTTTTAAACTATTTATGGCACATTGTATTAATTCATTGTGTAGCTTTTTTATAAGAATATTCAGATACTAGATAACCTACATCGATTTAATTTAGCCTTTGAAAATTCAATAACAATGGTTTTAAATATTAAAATGAAAATGTTTTTGCAAGAGCCGAGTTAGCTTATTTGTCATTTTATTTGCACAATAAACATAAAATGTTTGATGATTTATCGATCTTGTAATTATTATTAATAATTAAATACCTACTCCAATTTGCAAATGAAACAAATTCAATTTTGGGGAAAAATATAGTATTCAGTATTGGTTTTTGAGAAATTTTATTTAGGTTTTTTATGTTTTTCAATTTTGTATTTTAATGACAGAAATCTTATAACCAAAATCTGGACTGAGTTTCAAAGCTCATAAATAAAGATATTAAAACTTTGTACTCTAAATTTATGCATTCCTACTTGTTAAATTTATAAAATCATATTAATCTTCAGCTGATTTAAGTTTGACTGGAAATTTTGGGCTGTGTAATTCAGGATTTTTATATTTCAAATTGAAAACTGTTGAAGCGACGATATAAAATCCGAGTAAAAATACAAGAGAGAAGATTAGTCCAATGCAAATCCATTTTTTAGTGTTTCTCTTGAGTCTCTGAGCCTGTAATTAAATAAAAAGCGAATTGAACCATTTAAAATGTTAATGAAATCATTGCTAGTAAAACCTCCCAGCTGTTATAAATTTCAAAAGAAATGTTTTGCTTGTTTTGAATAGGAATTTATTCAAGTTCACCAGATAGGGATTTAATTTATGGAGAAAGTTTTAATTTGAGGAATTCTTTGAAGAATTTGTTTTAAGAGAGGCTGATAGTTAAAGTTAAAAAATTGTCAATTTTTAAAAGATTGTATGTTTAAGCATTGTATCTTATTAGTTTCAAATTCATTAATTTCGAAATGATTTTTTTTCATTTGCAAAACATTTTATTTATATTTTGAAATTTGCTAAAATCAAGAAACGATTTATTTTAAACTCACAATGAAAATTGCAGTAGCTAAAAGGCCACTTTTTTGAAATACTGATACGTTTTCGTCCACTAGCACGTACATGTGGTCGGTTGAACTTGGTTGAAGTAATTTTGCCACGACTTTTCTACCCGAGCATATCTTTTTAAAACATGATTTAAGATTTACATTTTTTTAACAAAAAGCTATTTCCGTGTACATGTTACTGAAAATTCGAATTTTATTTTAGTAAGACATGCAAATACCGTATACTTGAAGAAAGATCCTCTCCGATAACGATTTTCGATTGATTGTTGTTCCACATGGCAATTCAATTCTGGGAAATGCTCAGATGTCATTTGATATCTTTTGTTAAAAGGAAGATAAGTCGGTAGTTTCCTTATTGTTGATAAAGGAATTGAAGAGTTAGGAACTGATACAACTGCCTCTCCATCCATTCCCTTTTAAATAGTAAGTAAGGTAACTTAGGCTGGCAGACTGACAAGTAGTAGTACTTTAGTGTAAAATAGATTTAAATTATGCATTCGTATTATCTCAATTTAGGTTTACAATTTTCTTCAATCGTTAAATGTTTGATATAATATTAGGATGTTTTATCTTACGCCAATCAAGAATTGTTTGTTTCATTGCCAATTACACAGGCGTCGTGTCGTCAGATCAGAATAATAAATTTTGAAAATAGCAATTCATCTTGAGAAAATAAAATTGTAAAAAGCAATTCGTTTTCGAAATTACTGTCGCACAAAGATTTGGATAAGTCATTAGTGATCCCTCAACAAGTAAAAAATATTGTTTAGACTTTAGTAAATGTGTACAACTAGAAAATTTTAGAGATTGATAAAACATTTGTGAATTTTACTGCGTACTTGTTAAGGTCAATTGGGTCAATAAAGTGTTAGCTGTTATTGAGTTTGTACTTTTTATTGAACATTTTAAAATCATTTACCCACACTGTCCTATTTTCAAATATTTTTAATTATTAAAAGATACATCCTTTCCCCTCTTTTCGCCCTTCGTGTGAAAGATTTTTAAAATTAAAAGTTTTACACGCAATAAGAAGCTTAAAAAAATATAGAGAATGCATTATCGGTATGGATTGTTGAGTGGAATTTTTTACAGCATAACGATTTTTCTTAAATTTTCAAACTATTTTGAGCTTTGTAATGATGTCTTGTGGAATGCATTTATAAAAAACATTTGTTTTTAAATTATTAATTAAACATGGATTTTACGATTGCACTTACTTGGTTAGAAGAATAATTGAGCATCATAAAAAGCCTATTTCGATTGTCAAAAATTCTCACAGAATCAATAGTAAATTTTCCTTTAAGTAATGTAAATCCAGTTAAATTTGTCAACTCAAATCCGACATACTTGTCCCTTCGACTTGGACAACATCCTAGGAAACAAATGGAAGTTAGTTGGTATTTTAGCGTCTGTGTTTAAGTGACTTGAATCTATATCCATACGGCACTAAAAGTAGGTGTGATCACTAATTGTTAGAATTTAGGTTAAATTAAATGTTTCTTACCACTGCTATTTAATTTTATTATGAAAACATGAGGTTTCTGCAAGATTTCCAAGTATTCTTCGTATGAGATTGCATTCTCTTTTGCAACTTTTTTGGTGACTCTGACTTCAGTCCTAGCATTACAGATTGTACTCAATGAGAAACATGTTTTAATTTTCAAAATTGTTACATTTTTTTTAATTCAAAGCGATACCTGTTTGTCTGAGTTATTGGATTATGAATTAAAATAGATTTAAGTTTGTGTTTTTTATTAAAAGATGCCTTTTTCTTGTCAAGAGTTTCACTATCCGAGTCTGATTTAGACAGAAGGAGTTTTTTCAGACTCATTTTAAGTTTTTAATCTATCTTGTAATAGCAAACTTGTTATGAAATTAAATTTTAAGTTATGAAATTTCTCAGCGTTAATTCAGCTTGAAGACATTATTGTTAGAATATCCGGCAAGAATAACGATTTAATTTAATTTAGTATAAAACATACTCAAAACTTCTCAAGTTGCTTTTCTTCATATCCCAATAACACCCGACCCTGCTAAAACATTTTTCCTTGACGTAGTGAAATTTTAGAAGAAACATGACATTTAATTTACTAAATTAAGGAAAGAGCACGTAATAACTTTTATCAAGCTTCATTATTCCTGCATTATCAATCGTACTGCGAGTCAAGTATAAATAATTCCGTCTGCTGTATTTTATAAATTAAGAACCCATACCACCGTAAGGTAATCCTTCCCCATTTACCTATTGGAAAATTTCAATGAACCAATTAAATAAAATAAACCCACACCCCCATATGCAATATAACTATATAATTTTTCCTATGCTTGATACAAGTATATAAAAATATCAATTAATTTGCACTTTTTTAAACAAAAATTAAACAGAAAGTTCCATATACGGGCCACGGATGGGTTAATATTGTTTTTACTTTGTTGTTTTAAATTGTCATAAGGTCAAGGTGCGTGTTGGTCTGTCGCAATTCATAAAAATCGAGCCAGTATACTCTGTATCTAATTTAATTGAATAAAAACAACTAATTAAATTTAAAAAGCTATAACCACAGAATTTATCCAGTATGACAATGTCACGTTTTTTTATTACTCTTGTATAAAATAAATAATCAATCTTGAATACAACAACAATATCATAATTATAGTTTAGTGTGGAATCCCACTCTTAACAATAATATATTCAATGAACTATTGACATTTAAAACAGAATTAATATATTTACTAATTCAAATTCATTTTTACAACTTCACACTTGGATTTTTAAATCTTCTTAATTGTGTGTGTAGGAATTTTGTTAAATTATCATTTTGAAATTTCTCATTAACTCATTCATGTCTTTCTTTGGTAGGTTTTTTTACACATTATTATTATGTCATTAGTCTTAAATTTTATTACAGTATATTTCATTCATATTTTTATAATACACATTAAAAATTACAATTTTTTGACAGATTCATTTAAATGTATTAGAAGAGTTAATTTTTCAAATAGTATAATATTTTTTTAGTTGTTCGAATCCGTCCCAGTTAGTTATTGTGAGTTCGAAATTGGTTGTTTTACTTTTTATAATTAGATAATTATTTTACAAGTATTGTTACAGGCGCAGTTGGAAAGAAATTGTTCGTAAAAAGTTACACACATTTTTTTAAATTAGAAAGACTTAAGATAGTTTTCTATTTAAAAATTTTTGAAAAATTGATTGAAATTATAAGGTTTATAAATGAGAATTTAGAATACACACACGGGTATATGTGTAAAGTGCGTTAATTGAGTTTGGAGAATGTCTCACGAACTATATATGCTAACTATACATTCTATTCGAATCTACAAAACGAGAGAGAGAGAGGACCTTTGACATTTAGAGGAGGGTCAAGTCGACCTTTTAAAATTTGAATACACTCGTCGAAACTCTACATTTAAAAAAAATCATTGAGCTCGTAAGGGTGAACGGTAGATGTGGAACACACTTAAGTATAAGAGCATCACGGTTCAAGGAGACTTTTACATTTAAAAATTAAGTTCTCATCGTGTCATTCGCTTAAAAGTATCTTTATAAGTTTAGTGTTTAACCTGCAATTACATTTTTAAGTTTAATTAAGTAAAGTAATTAAGGGGTGCATAAATCAC
Source organism: Isotoma viridis (assembly GCA_034696425.1). Taxonomy (NCBI): domain Eukaryota; kingdom Metazoa; phylum Arthropoda; class Collembola; order Entomobryomorpha; family Isotomidae; genus Isotoma; species Isotoma viridis. The sequence goes on along the minus strand of JAQGAA010002299.1, from coordinate 5,112 downwards.
GTGATGCTATTTTTGTAAATTGAAATTCAGCCTGACCGCTGAACTTTGTCAACGCTGTTGGTAAGAACTCATTAAAGATTTGAGCGCTGGATGAAGCGTTTGGAAATTACAGTGTCATCCTGAGTTTTAAACTAGCCAATAATTCCAAGAAAAAATTGCACCATTTGATTAATTAACAATCCCAACTTTTAAAATAAATCAATACAAACCAACCATTGTCAATTAGTTAATTGCATTATTCAAAGACATAAAATAATATATATAATATTATAGGTACTCAAGAAAGGTTATTATTGCGTATCACCATTATTTCTCCATTTATTATTGTAAACTTACAATTTTTCATCCTAAAAGTTTATTTAGTATTATTTCATTTAATATCATTTAAGAATTTTAGTTAAAACTGGAAATTAGCACCCTTGTGTTGTTCTTTTTAGCACCCGCCTTATATACTTTCTTATTACCTATAGCTGCTGCCCCAGAGAAAAAGATTTAATTAATTAAATTTCAATCTTGTTTTTTTAACATTTCATCGTTAAGAGTTTATTAGTAGGCCTCATTCAATCTCTGTTGAAATAAGTTCATTCATTTTTTAGTTAATTATTCAGTTAAATATTAAAATCACTTAAGAAGGCTAACACACTTTTGTTAAAAGGTATATTTTTATAAATGTTTGGTAATTTTAAACGTTTTTAAAATTGAGTTTTTTTATTTTCGTTGTGGTTGGTGTTTTTTTGGACAAGAAACTGAAATTAAAACTTTTCTTGTCTATTAAATTATTTAATTAATTAATTAGTGTTTTTGGAATAGTCTTTTCTCTTCCAGTATTTATACTGTTGGTTAGAGAGTTTTCATTAGTACGTTAATTTATATTATGTATAAATGCATAGGTTAGTGTTTTTTTTAGGTTAATTATTTATTCGATGAAGTTAATACACGTTATTGTAGGATAAATTTAAATTTTTTGTATTATTGGTTAATTTATAGGTTGTATAAGGTTATTGATAGTCTAGTACAGGTTCGGATTAGAGGTTAAGTCATGGTTGGTTCTATAGGTTGAAGATTGTTGGTAAAAGATGTGTAAGTATTTATGAGTATTCAATTAATTAATGACAGTAATTAATTAGTTAATTAAAAATTATTTAATCAAATGTCTCAAGTTGTTTTTCTCGACTCTGACTAAGGCCACCTATTGCTATTATGAGCTAGAGTATATAAGGGTTTTGTCTATTAATCATGTTTGTCTTCATTTTGGAAGGTTTTAGGCTTTTTTAACGAGTCTGGGTGCTTTGACGTGAAGGAATGACTTAGGGTGAACTCTGACCTTTTTTGACTAGAGCCAGTGTCAAATGTACACCCTTAAATCAGTCCTACTATTTATACAGTTTATCTTAATTTAAGAGCACCCAGCGTAGCTAAATTAGCCAAAACGCTTGCAAAATTTTGTCTTAAGAATTAATATCTTACCTACTTTTGCTAATTTTGTTAGTAATATTAGTCTATTAAAAATCGTTAAACTAATTAATAATTAATTGAGATTAGAAGAGTATGAGAGTTGGAAAAGGCCTCATACAAAAGGCTATAAAAGGGAAGAACGATGAATACTTTCATAATAATTATATATAATACTAAATTCATCTACTTTTGCAATAATAATAATAATAATTAATACCTATAGTATATATATATCCCTATATAGTATTTTATTGTAGATTGTAAGTGTGCTCGTACTGGAGAGTCGAGGTCACAGATGAGAGGTCATTATAATTACTATTGTTATTATCCCTAGTTTATACATATTTGGTATTAGAGTATATTATACAGAAGTGTTGTTGGTTTATTTTTAATTGATGTAATTTAATTATAATTATTATTAATTGATGAGGATTTTTAGGAAGGAATTTTAAATGTTATTCATCTCTTCGGATGAAATAGAAATGTGCCATGAGAATGGCCACTAGGAAGGCGAAGATTATTCCGCAAACCACGAGCACCTGCACCCAAGCTGCTTTACGTCGAATCTCTTGCACCTGAAAAATTAATACACTTTGTAATTAAAAGAATACCCACAGTTTCATAAAGTATTATTTGAAATATTAATAAAGGAAATGAAAGGTTGAATGTTCATTTTGAAATGGAAACAGTTTCTTTTGTGGAAACTGAATAAAGAAGGATTTCGTTTATATTATATTCATAATGCGTTTATCAATGAATCCCCTTGTGACAACGATACTATTATAGCTACATAGTATACCTAAATCCTATTGTAGTAATTTAGAAGGTAGTGCAGATTTACTTTTATGTAATAGTATGGATTCAACTTTCGTGGTTCGTCAAAAACGGGGGCATCGGGTACTTACTTTGTAAGAGATTTATTAAAGCTTCAAAAATGCTCTTTGTAATACCGTTATGGCTTACCAGAAGGGCTTTTGGGTTCTTGGAAAAAGTTATTATCCTATTGACGTTGTCTGACTCAGATAGAACTTCTCCATGCAAAAACTAAACCCTAAATATTGTTTTTTTTAAATTACTTTCATAATAAGAAAAACTTCAATAAAAATGGAATCATTTAGTGATAATTGCATAGCACAGGTTGAATAAAAATGCAAATTGAAGCAAATTCATAGTATTTTGTATAGAAAATCAAAATTTCTGTCTGGAAACCCCACTGAAAGCTCTTTATCCCTTAGTTTATCTTTGCCACATTTGTTTTTATCCCTAGAAATATAAATTATTTCGACCACATAGAGAGGGTTTTATTAAATTATTCACGGCAGGTGGTTAATATACAGTGATTTAAATAAAGAAGAAGAAGAATATTTATGCTCTACTGGTTTATCTGCGTCTAGGAATAAACTCGCATTGCAGTATTTCAGGACTTGTTGCAGATTTTTTTTTTTCATTCGACTTTTGTCTGTATTGTCTCGTCTTACTCGAAAGTTTGATTATTATTACAGAATCGTTTTTACTTTGTATGTTTTATGTTATAGATATGATTTCGCTAATTGCAATTAAAAGTTAAATCTTTTTGGAAATATTTCAGAAACTTGTGATTTGCAAAGGAAACTGAAATTGATTTTCTATCCTGAATAAATCTACTGGATTGGTCGAAAAAGCTGTTGGGATTTTAAAATCTCGTTGTTTTTTAGCCCATTCTTAAAATTAATTAATCGTACTTGTTTCACAGTTACTGTTAAACATTTTACGATATCCTTAATGGTTTAAGAAATTACTATAAAGTGCAGTTTTAAACGGATTCAGACATGTGTAAGGAACTTACAATTTCCCAAGAGACAAGAAGTCCAGTAGCCAATATCACAGCCTTCTGTGAGGGCCAAAGACTGTCGTCGATTGTCACAGAGGCTCCTTTGAAATTCGACAGTAAAATTACTGTCGCCACTGTAGCTAAGTTTGAGTTCAAAATCTGTAACAAGAGAGAGAAAAAGAAAGTAATAATGATTCTAAAACTGTCACATTCTCTGACAAGAGAGTCAGTTTAAATAAATTGAATTGAAAATTTACCCGGAATACAAAATCGGGATTTCGTGAAGAACCTCTTTTCTCCATTTCAATTCCTAAATTAAAATAATTGGAGCATCCATCTGCAGAGAAGATTTCATAAATTTGATTTGCAGAGACACGACTTTGTGGTTTAGGTTTTACTAAATACGCCACTGTCTCTAACTCTGGGAATGATATGGCCCATTCACTTGTCGCCTAAAAACAATTTCATTACAACAAATACCTTTTTAGAATCTCACATGTACATAAATCACAGAGGGTAATTTTATTGGAATTTTAGCTCGTTTCTATTAAGCTTGGAACTTTATAGATCGGGATTCGGGGAAAGACAACAGAATAAAAAAATCCGATTGTCAGTTGGTGCTATAGACGGATGCAATCTTCCCTATTAAGAGTCACAATAATAATTACACGACTCTCAAGTCTCATTTATACGACCCCTTGGGTCATTTCCTTCCTTGGTTCTACATTCTCTAACTCCATTTTAACATTCTATAAGCTTTTGCAAAAGTCTCTCATCCCAAGTTACCACGAAGAATAAAAAGAAGCTAAAATTACACTAAAAAAAATTACATTCTGCGATTTGTGGACTAGCCCTACCCTAAGTAGTAGACTTAACATTTTCCAAGAAATCACATACCCCGAATTCACTCGAAGAATTAACTTTGTTGAACATAAAATGACATGAAAGGCTAATGCCAAGTATTATGCTGACAAGCTTTATTTAATAACATTTTAATTATAAATATGACACTTGAGACTGGAACAAAGTTTTTAAGTAGACAGATTGAACATTTTGGAAAGACATCCCTGAAAGACTCTATGAAGGCATTATAATAAGCATCAAAAGTATGTATCAACTGATGTTTTAATAAATGTAAAACAAGGAGTGTGTCTCGTGTGTGTAGATGCATAATCTACCGCAACCTGCCATTATACACTTTCCGCATTGCCGAATATTCCAAAATAAGAGTATAAAAAATTGGAGTCTGTGATTTCTAAAGTATTTGATAAGGATAAGATGTAAAAAGAAAAGGATTTAATTTTTGAGGACATACAAGGTCATATTTGAATGTACAGATCTCTTCCATCTCTTTCTCTTCATTTTGTTTTCGTAGAAATACTTCAGTATCAGAATGAATTCGTCCAAAACACAAAAGTTTTTCTGGTTCGGTTGAATTAATCTCGACTTCCCTAGGGCCTCCGCAACATTCTAGACAAAATCCATATTCCAATTACTCAACTTTTAATTACTGTGAAAGTAAAGGGATTTGGGATTGTTCATAATTTACTTTGAGTGTTTGAAGTGTCTGTGTAAATGTTATGTTTTATTAGTATTATTAGTAATGTTGTCTTAGAGGAATGAATGCTTTTATTTAAAAATGAGATGATTTTTGTCTCATTGGTATGTGAGTGGTCTCTCTTTGAAGATTTTCTTAAAGGATGAAATACTCTTATAGAGATTCATTCCGATCGGGTTGGGTTTTATTTAATTGAGTGAATGCAAATATGAAAAAGATGTTCACGTTTAGGTCAATAAAATCAATATTGAAATGAATACTGAATAAATTGTCAGTGTCAGACATTCTA
>JAQGAA010002298.1:0-13010 GCA_034696425.1 Isotoma viridis | reverse complement strand
TCATGTAATGATTAGAAAATTCGTGTTGTCTTAAACTGTCTCATTTTCTTTGTTTTATGTGACTCTTTTACTTTGAAATTTAAAGATGAATTTAAACTTACGATATTACTGTGTATTCGTTACACCTTGAACTTGTTCGCAATAACATGACATTGTTTAACTTTAAGTATTATCGAGATTTATAGCTTGAAATTTAATACATGTACATCATAAAAGATAGCAAAATATTGCTCGCGTTAGATCACCGTATAATTTAACTTAGGGTAATGTTATGTTATAATTGTTATGTTCTGTTCTGGCATCCCTAACCTAAATTAAATGGCATTGTTATGCTAAGCTGAGCGTTCCAATTTTTCATTAAACCTTTCGAGTCATACAGATACAGGCAACGAAAATACTTGGATTGGATACATGCTAGACGAGTTAACTTCAAAAACATTTGTCAAGCATTGTAAAATAACTCAGTACAACATTGATTGATTGCATTTTTTGGAAACAAAGTTGTTTCTTTTTGAATTTCTAAAAATAGTAGAGTTTCCAAAAATGCCAGAAATTAAGGATTTTGTTAAATAGTATTAACAAAACAAACTAACAAATTAGCTAACGGTTTTGGGTGGTCATTTTTTAACGTAAATAGAACATTACCGTAAAACTCGAATTCGAGGTAATATAATACGTTAAGAATAGTATGCCAATAGTCAATTAGGTATGTCAATAGAAGTTTTTAAGTTTAATTTTTTAAAGTTTTTATTAGTGAATAAGTTATTAAAGTTACTTATAAGGATAACATCTATTAAGCGAATCAACAGTCAGTTCAGGCTATTATTTACACAACTTACAAACTACAAGGTATGTATTTTATAATATAATGAATTGTAATTAGACATGACATATATGATCTAATTTGGTAAATATTCAATACGCATAAGTTCAATTAGTATTATGAAACAATACTAAAATTAATTGAAAGTATAAACTAAAGAAAAACAAACTAAAAATAATAACTCTTTCAAAGATCCTAATCTAGGATTTCACAAGTTGGTAAATTAACAGTAAAGAATACATTCATTTCGAACAAAGAAGCAAAAACAAGAAAAGCTCCATACATGCTTAATGCAATAATTCCGACTTTTTTATCCAAATAGAATTTATTACAAGCAAGAATAGAATAAAGTAAGAGGAGAGACGCCATCAAAATCATTGCAGAATATTCCAAGCCTCCAGAATTTATTTGGATGAAATTCTTTGGTTCATTAGCGATCAATGATCCTCTAATTAACCAAGGCAATCCTAAGCAAATTAGAATGTCGAATGTGTTTGATCCAATAGAGTTGCTTATACTCATCGTTCCCAATCCTGTGAAAAATAAAGTCAAAATAATTTAATTAATTAGATGAAATCAAAATAAAACTAAAACTAAATGTCACGTGTACATCCTATGTCTTTGTATAATGCTGCATTTTCAACACTGCGTGTATTTTAAAATACTCTTTGTTTGTTAGATTTTTCGTATATAACAAAATTTTAATTGGTTCATTAGTTTCAACTTGTAATCAGTAGGGCAATTATAAAGGTAGTGTAAAACAGTAGTAAATCAGTAGTATTTTTAGTATTTGTTGCAACTATATTATGGTAACATATAATAGTAGATTGGATAAAATTTGCTAGAAAAACAATTCAGTGTTTTCAAATCTCAAAGAAAAGTAGTAAACACATTGGCATATGTTTTCTGACTCACGAAAGGCTTTCCCTAATTTGGAACAAATATTAGAGAACCTCTTTACATAAAGCATAGTAAATGGCTAAGAATCACTTTTTTGCATAATAATTTAGGAATTACATTGACTAGGTCTCTGAGCTTATGGTACAGACTGAGAGGACTATGAGACGCTCATATAAAAAATAGAGCAGAATGCCTACAGACTTGAGCCTTAAGTTGGGAATTTTTTATTGGGAAGTTGAAGTTTGAGTAACAAAAATGGTCGTATAAGTCAATCCACCTATATCCTCCATGTTTATAATTTAATTTAAGTCGAACACTTAAATTAATGATGAGAACCCTATACGAATGAAGCAATTTCATAACCCAATGTGACTTACTTGAAATGCATCATTCATATATGGATAATAGTGATTCTGTAGATTTAATCCTTGATACTAAAGTTTGTTATGGGTTGGGAGATTTTTAACCAACGTAATGCAATGTATCGATACATGGTTTCTGAATCTGAAGACTCGATTACTTAATCAATTACAGTAAAATTGTTTCCAGTCCTTACTTGCTACACCAACAATTCTTACTACCGAACCTAAATGTTGTTAGCAACTTAATTTTTGCTCACTTAAATTGTAAATAAGACGCTCTACCTTTAATAAGAGTTATCAACAATCAGCGAATTGAATGTCTTTTAAAATCAAATCCTGAAAATCCTTGTTTGTATGGTATGCGTTGCAATATTATTAAAAGAAGCACCCTACTTTATTACAACTACAATTTAGTTGTTGCTTGTCTCCCTAAATTAAAGAAATTCTAAACTTGGAAAGCTTCTCAAATGTTTTGGCACGAGAAGAAACTATTCAGAAGTTCCATGTAAAGAACATTTAAAAACAATAAAACTCAGTTGAGTAAACAAAACCCTTAAAATATGTCAAATCTTATACGCAAACATCCCTTTAGAATAAAAAAACGTTCAGGTTGTAATATCAAAATTCTTTTGTGTAGTTGTGTACTATTCTTACAGAAGGACTTTCTTTTACATGTTATCAAAATGACCTCCTCAGAGACCAATACAAAAAACAACAACAGCAATTTCCTATCGCATCAATAAAGTCATTTAATTCGGCATAAGATTAATTCGCCAAAATTGGTAAATTCGACTTAAACCCATTTTCGCAATTTTTTGGAACAGTAACAAATTAAGTTTAATTTATTCAAAATGCATGTTTTCACTTGCAATCAAGATTTGATACTGACTGACACTTTACCTAACTATTATGAATTTGCATAACTTACAAAGATTAGACCGCATCCTCCATGCCATGACATGAGTAATACCACTTACATTTGATTGAATAAAAAAGTATTTAAATTAGGAAATTCGATACAAATCGTCGCTCAATTAACCTGCCTTATCTTCAAAGATCAAAAGTGACCTTAACCTCCCAACACATACCCTATACTGTCTACCCGTTAGCAGTTATTATACCAAAATAGTCTAAAAATAAGTTAACAGTTGATCCCGTCGTGATTTCAGTCTGACCTAACCGTCTGCTACATAAGGGACCACATCATATTAATAACAATACAAAAGAATAAAGAAAGTTAGAAGGACACCCTTTGTTCCCTATGTAATATCGACATGCTTCTTATAATGTAAGTAACACCCTGACTTTCTCTCTTAGGTTTTTGTTACCCGTGTACAACAAACTAACTCCGGATCGGGTATTATTATCATACCTCGTCGTGAGTCTTTCTCAGCACGAAATCCCCATTGCATTTATTACCATGCCGTGTGTGTAGTATAATAGCTCACTCTGTCTGCATCTCTCGTCTTGGCTACATGGTTCACTAGACTTTTCTTTATATTATTTGAGAACATTATAGAAGAAGGGACTGAAGAGAGACTCTATTGATGACAAAGTTAGAAACCCTGTCGTTAGGTTTATGACTAGAGAGAGAGAGCAACTCGTGCTTCGTTCATTCGTGTCAATGACAATAATAATCCAGAGGTTGGTCTATTATATTATGATGATTATGATAGAAAGGAAGGAAGGGATGATGATGATGAGTAGACCCGAGGTGTCATTCATAATCATAAAATACAAAGTCACGAATAATCTTCTCAGAATTCCATCTGTGGCTTTCCCTTTTAATTAAAACTAACCTAATTAACCTTTCGCATCATCAGTTCATCATTGAATCTATTTTGTAAGGTTATCAACTCAAAATCTTTTATCATTCTCCTTTGAATTCAGGTTTCCCATGTGAAAACTTCAAAAATATCTTTGTCATTCTACTGACATGTTTATTCACAGAGCATGCATGTATGAATTACAGTTTCGAACAATGGAATAGATTTGTTAATATTAAATCAAATAGAATTTCAGTCAGTTTCAGCCAATTAATATTTTATAATGAATAACTTTGAGAATTCTGTTTAAGTATAGTTGAATAGACATTTTTCCTACTTGTTTGCAGCTGTGACAATTTTATGCGATACCTTAAACTGAAATGCATTAAAGTAATCCATAGACCCTTTGATACGATTGCATAAATAAGTGGGCAGCTAGTTATTGCGGGGGTTTAGGATTGTTACATTTACTGGCTTTTGGTTTATGAACTATGGGGTGTTCGCTTACGGTTTAAATAAATAAAATGCTGCAATACTTCAAAAATTTGACCTCGCCAAAATCATCTGGGATTCTAAAATAAGATCTTACAACTTCTAAATACGCCACTAACGCCAAGTAATAAAGTTAAGGACATGATAAAAATGTAAGTATATAAGCAGATATTACCTCTTTGTATTCCTTGATGGACATTAGATAAAGCTACTTGAAACAATAACTGAAATTATTGTTACTGAAGTATAATGTTTTTAAGTTGTTGCAAGTCGAGATAATGAATAGCACATCTGTTTATATGTTTGAAAAAGCGTTTTAGCTTAATACACTGCAGTTTTTTTATAAATTTATGCATAATTTTGCATCTAGGTCTATTATTTTTCAAAGCTCAGTTAACTACATTCCATGATAATATTTTAGTTTCATGCCCACAACATTGACATTCATAAATGAGCTTTCCAAAGATAAAAGTCGTAGCATATATAATAATACCAAGAAGTAGTTTTATTGGGAACTAACCTTGTCTTGCGACGATGATAGAAGACACAGCCTCAGGGATACTGGTTCCAGCTGCAATAAATGTGAGTCCCATGACAGAATCCGGAATTCGGAGTGTATGCCCTGTGTGACACAAATACAAACAAACAAACATCAAAGTCATTTTTTTTCTATATTCATGACATCGCAGAAAGAAAAAGAAAGATGTGGAGTTATATTGCTATAAATACAAGAGCTATTAAGGGGACTAGCACATCAAAACGAAGTTTCTTCCTATTTCTCAGAGAGCTTTTACTACCTTATGTAATACTACCAGGTAAAAGCATCACCTTTCACTCTCACCTAATTCAAAACAAATATTTGGACAAAAATATCGCCATATTCCAAATCGATTCCCAAACCAACCACAAACCTTACATAAATGACATTCGAGTGTTCATAAATTTCAAGCTATACTATATACCCTTTAATAATCATTTTGCAACGCAATAATGGAGTGAATGAAGGGATATATATTATTAAACATTTTACAACAATGTGGATGCAAAAGAAATTCGGGATACAAATAAAGTTTAAAGTGAACCGGCACTATTGGGCATTCTAAAAGAAAATTAGTTAAAACAGCTTAAGTATTATTTATAGACATATTTTTTAGAGTTATTAAAATGCGTATGATAAATGGAAATACCGTGTCCATGCTTTAAATCTTAGCACGTGTGTGTGGGTGTGTCTCTTAAAGTACTTTTAAAACCAGTCATTTAAAAGATAAAACACAATTTATGAATATTGTTTTGTCTATAAAATATTCGAAACATTTCGAAAGGAAAATGAGCTTACACTCTACATCTGACAGACGGGCATAAGTGACATTCAGTGTAAAGTCATCTCAACACGCTACAACCCTTAATATTCTTCCTTGTTTTTACAAGGAAAAACAGACGTCATTCTTCCTTCTCTTTCTCGCGTAGGATAAAATTTAGCATAAATAAATTGAATTACAAATAGACTGAATAGACGTGTGAATTTTCAAAAATATTCTTCAGAGTATCATTCACTCACTATAGAGATAATCTTAGTCTACGATCTACGCTTTTATAGTAAAAAGGCCTTATATACTATCCGACTATACTGCATTGGAAGCCTTGAACCCTTCGTGATATCGACAATCAAGCTAAATCCCACAAATGTCGACCTATCGTCACCCAGTCAGTCAGTCAAGCAATGACCTTTATCCAAAGACTTTAGAAATCCAATAAAAAAATCTATTCGTCCACATTGATTCGTCTCTATTCATACCTTAAGCCATCGTCGTGTTCCATATGAATGAATATCAATCGCCTTCATGCACGACCAGTCACTTTGAAACTTTGAATACATTTATCATTTTGGGTGTTATTATTAAGTCTTTGTTCCCCAGTATATACACTTTATAAGTCCACTATGCAATATTGACTGTAGTGACACTCTTCTTCATATGCGGTGAAGAAATGATATTTGAGACGAAATGAATATTCTGAACGTATAAAACCAAGAAGAATGATATGCAAAGCCAAAACCCTTAGTTTAAAGAATCTTTTGTGTAGGAAATCTTCTATTTTACTCCAATCTCCGAAATTTGCATCACCATTCAACTTCAATTTATTACATGTACTACTGTGAGTTGGTATTAAATATATGACTTTTGTATCGTGGTTTTGAAAAAGCCAAAAAAGGTTAGACATTACGGGGCTTTTGCCTTTAATAGCAATTTGAAAGTGAAATGTTTTGAGATTTGATTGATTTGCTACTTCTCAAGGGACTTTTAGGTGTTATTCAAAAAATGTTTGATTAGGAATCATCATAAAAAGATTAATAAATCCTACTTCCTTATTTACTTAGTATCTACTATACGCATTCAAATTTATAAAAACCTAAGAAAATGTTTCAGGGTACACTTAAGTCTAACTTTGTCAGGCTTTTTCAACTCCGGGCCATCTTTCTGCCCTCCCTTCCACTTTTAAATAATACCCTAAAAGCTATTTATCTATTTAAAATCGAAAATAAAGTTGTATCTACTTAAATGACACAATCTATCTTTCTATCATAAGAAAAGCTAACAATTCAGGGTCGAAGCAACCTACATTTAGTTAGTTGGTTTAAAAGCCGAAATTGCCCAATACATAAGATATAACACATAACATAAGAACATAACTCGATTATTATTATTTTATCATGCACCATTGTTGCATACATCATTGTCATATTCATTGGTATCTAATATGACATTTTGTATTTGCATCTGCATGGGTTCATTTCACGTTTTCAAAAATACAAAGAGAGACGAGAAGGAACCGAACAACAAAGAAAGGCTACACACACATCAATAATCACAATGCATGCGATTTATATGTAATATTATGCATTATTATGACAATGTCAGTCAAACTAGCTCTCCACAATATTCAAAATTATTATGTAAAGATTTATTCGATGGTTAGAAGTTGTATTACTTTCTTTACGTGGTTGGTTCGTTCACAATTCCTTGTTTTTATTTTTTTTTAAATCCAACCCTTAGTGTTGCCAATTTTGAAGAACTTCAAAAAACTGTAAGTGATTGATGAATGGACCCTTGTATTCCACAGTAACAATAATAATAACTTAATAACCAAAAGCTTCTTCCGTTTCATACTGCTTTCAATAAAAATCATATATTATACAAAAGGTTTCCCCTTTCCGTTATTGTTCAACTATCACAGAGTACTGACATTATTGAAGGCTTCTTTCTTCGTACTACCTATTATAGAAAGATATACGATTTCCTCATCAACTAATAGTCAACATTTTACAAAAAAGCAGAAAAACCCCAATTTTAGTGTGTTTATGTAAAGACGAAGGTAAGAGAAAGTTTGATATAAGCCAGTGGGATATTATTTGGTTTTATGTAAGTCGTTATCCTTGTTAGATAGATAAGCGTTTTGTCATAATTTACCATTTGTATCATAATTTTAAAATTCAGACACAAAAAGCCAACAATGGTTGTATAAACGTAGACTTTGAAATTCAAAACTACTGTTTCGCATAATAGGTTCTTCGTATCTTGTAAACATAAGATAACAAGTATAAACAACGATGACACAAAAGATAGTTTCTACAAGTTTGAAACAAGCTATATTTTTTCAAACGAGAGAGATCAAATTTCACAAATTTACCTAACGAAGACACACATTTTGTGTATGAAATAGGATTTTTTCCCAATTTTGGTAACATCCAAGAGTGGCCCAGGGCAATAAGTAGGCCATTTTGAACCATCATAAGTTGAAAAATCTTAAGTAAGCAAAGCTTTTCAAAAATAAGCTCCCAAAAGTTCTTATAAAAGGCTTAATTTTTAGGCTACGCTAACACTGAAATAAAAACTGTAAGCAACTCCAAAAAGCAAAAAATCTTGTCAATTAAAATCTCTTTCTGATTAAAATTGATCATCCTGGTACTACAAATTCATTCATACCATAATATCATCTTTAGCTAACTTTCTTTGAGTTCAATAAGGGAATACAGCAGATGCAGGTGCAAGGTGCAACATTTACAATATTAAGTCAATCTAACAAATGCTACAGCTTTTGTTTTACTTCTAAAACTTCAAAGTATACAAATATGCACTAAAACTACAACCACTTTGAATTTACGATGCAATTCACAGGAATATAACTGCTTCAGCTTTGAGAGTATATAAAAAAAGTCAAGAAAAGTATAAAAATAAGGGTTAGAGAGAAAGCTCAGAGTATTGTGTGATTTTGGGCATGAATACTTCAGCTTAACTGCATTAAGACAAAAAAGGGTCATGGCATTTAGTCCCATGACTATGGTTCTTGAATGCTCAGTTTTGCAAAGCTTTGTCTGTAAATTATGTAATGTTTTTTGTTTAAATTCTATGCAATTTTAACTAGTCTATTGATCATTTGAGCCAGTTAATATTTCAAACTAAATTTTGAGACAAGTTTAACAATTAAGATATAAATATTTGGAAGGAAGAATTTGGAAAGCCGGGGAAAGACCTATTTCGGGACAGAGGGATTCAAAAACGGTCGCTACTTTAAAATTAATTTAAAATGTTGAAATGTCATAGAAAGAGGCAAAGGGAAAAACCAAAGGGTCCTACCCCAAAGTGACCTTTAAACTCATGGAGGCCTTTAGTGTAAGCCAAGAATTGTGTAGACTTTTAGGTTGCCTTCGGTCCCTTATGATAACTCAGAATTCTCTTTTAAAGGTTCAAGAACCATTAGTCTTTGCTTTGCCTAACAAATAAAAATGTCCAAAAGTATCCTCCCATGATTTATGAATACTTTGTAACTCTCATGGTTTTGTTTTCTAACGTAATCTTAAGAGAGTGAGTCAAGTGTGATAAACTTCCAGATCTAGAAGAATTGATCTAGCATCCAGATTGTGTATGGAAAGAAGAAAGCACTAGCTATGGGCGGCGGGTGTGACTCAGAGTGAAGTTTCGTACTTGAATTTATTGGTGGAAGAGAGATTGCCATCAGATAGTGAAAACATGCAGTTGGAATTTGTGATTAGGAAACAGCCCAAGGCATCTTCCTTTCTCCATCTGACGTTCGCCTTTACTTTCACAATGCATTTGTTATATACATAGTACCTTATCTATAAATATAATATGAACATTTTGTTGCAATAAACCAAAGGGATAGGTTTACTATATCTTTCTAATTTTAAATAAGTTATGAAACCTTTAACTTATCTTCGTGTTGAAGAATTACATCTTTGAATACATACTATATTTTCCTAGGATCTTTTGAAAACTCTTTTAAGTTAGAGTCTTTACTGATTATAAAATCTTTCAGTAATATGAAAGAAAAAATTACATGATTTGACATTTTAAAGTTGCCTTTGCGTTCCATGTACGAGTTCCAGTGCATTTTTAATTAAACCACTGTACCGAAAGATATTTTGTACTCGTAATAAAATCATATTAGTAATTACTAATTAAGCAGAAGTATATAAAATGTCCGCAAAGGTTAATCTTGAAATAAAAAGATAAATACTTGTAAGTTAAAATTTGAAATATTTAAACTATCTCATGCTATTAGTAATCAATCAAGAATTCCGAGGAAAGAAGCAATAAATAACTTTCTAATATTATTATGCTTTTGAGAAAAACTTAAAGAGAAATGCCATCGTAGATTCTTAAAATCTTAAATATTCTACTCATAGAAATACTATTGATTCTACAATAATCGTACGCCTAACGCCTTTTCACTTCCGGCTGCAACATAAAATTTGTTAGTAAACTTAAAAGCCTAACTGAACTCCCTACTCTCTATTATATAAGTTGAGTTTTGTCTTCAACTTGCTCAATGCATGATCGTCATCATTATCTTCGTCTTCATTTAATATTCTGAGAAATCTTGCTCTAGTGATAAAGAGATAAATCCTAAGCCTGTACTTTCAGGCCTTACTCTTTGAATAAATTTGTTACTACATATTAAGCACAAAGCTATAAAGTGATGGGTCGGAAATTCACTCTTCTCACTTTCATCAGTACCCTGCCACAATATATGTCATCTTTGTGACCCATGACAATGTTATGAAATTATGACGATATACATATGCATGCAGATCTATTTATTAATGCGTTAATAAATTACGTGTACTTTTGATAATTTTAGCAACGTCTTCGGATGGGTTTGGGTGTTAGAAAACGCTAACCACAATCATAATATATAACCCTTGTGACCTTTAAAACCCTAAAAAGGTCAAGAAGTGAAATTGTTTTCAAACTAAACCTAAAATTTCCCCAGACTTGAATTCCTCATTTACATAAAATTGCATCATAGGATTCATGGACAAACTCTTGTTTTTGTCCTGTTGACAAACTAAGGGTACTTTAATATGCAAAAGATATTTGTTGCACACAAGAAGGAACTCACACTACTCACTGAGGCTGAAATAATTATTGACGAGATGATATTTTGAGGTTGAGTACCTCTCACCCTACTCTAACAGTCTAACATACTGGAAAGAGAATCTCACCTAAATTCCAAATTCAAACTCAATGATGCAATCAATGCAAATTGCAAATTCAATTGGATTTCCAAAACTTAATGAGATTCACAATTTCATCGCAATCATCAGACATTCCTTGGTTCATTGCTTGCTTATCCTTTTAAACTTGATTGCAATTTGGAGATTTTGTAGACGGAAGCATGTATACTTTATAAGCTTTTATTTCAGTTGAAACCTTCTTGGTGGTATGGATTCGTGTTTGTCCATCAGTTTGTTTTCTAGTCAATCTGACTGGAAAATGAATGGAGGCCTGTATGGTGGTTCCTAAGAATGGCAGAAACTCGAGTTAACATTTAGGCATCAGATTCAACTGTCAATTTCACCCACACACAAGCCTAGCTTATATTGTATTGTCACCGATACAATCAATAACCTTGTCGTCTCGGCTTAAGAACTGAGTTTAAAATGCTAACCCTCCTCCCTAATATATTTTAAGTCCCACGATTATCTTAATCTTTCAACAAGCCTCAAATCAGAAAGTTCTGCGATTCTTTCATTTTAGTATTTTAATTCAACTGGCTCTACGAGTTCATTAAACAACCATAAAAAATGCCATACAAATCTTTAACAACTTCAAGAAATTATATAAACACTCTTAAAATTACTACGGCTTTACAACAAAGTTATAGCTGATGACAAGCCCCTCACTTTTAAAACTAAAGAGTCTCAAATAGAATTCCCTTAGGACCAATTCTGCCAAATAATAGTAAAAAGTAAGGAACCTTGAACCATCTGTCTTTATTAAAATTATTATTTGGAGCACATTGTACTTTAATGATTACATAAGACGAGGAGACACACTCACACCACTATACAAAACACTTCAGAGTTGATGCTGCAGTAATGATGGTTACATGATATGATTATCCATACCTAGAATCATCATGGTGAATCCTAATCTAAATTTACAATTAGCCTAAGGCTTTCACCAGAATTCTAAAAGCACTCGTTATAATAATAATCTAAAAAGCAATAAAACCTTCGCTCCGTCTGTGTGTGTGTAATCACAATGATGATAATGATTTCATGGTTGATTATATAAATCGCACAGGGTGTTTTCTCCCTTCTTGCATAACAATTTGGACAAAGCCAGTAGTGAAAGCCATAAAAAAGCAATGGAGATTGTGTATATTTTGACCTTGTCTAAACTTAAGCCAATAAGTGGTATTCCTTCAAGCAAATAAATTTTAGTCGTGACCTCGTTTCTTGGTCATTTCTTTGTGATAAATGCTTAGAGTCTTTGTCAGTTCAACTGTTACCATTATTACTATGCAACTTTCCTAAATGTACTTTAGCATTGAAGATACCACAACAAATTGGTTAAGGAAGTCTCCATACTTAAGGAACATAGTTAGTGTGAATGAAAATTTAAATAATTGCATTTGTATTGCATTATAAAGAGAAATGATTTTCACATGGTTTTGTCACAGGGATTTTTCGGGGCTTAACTAACCGTAAAATCGTACTGACACTGCTGTTTTTGGTAAGTGGGAGTCAAAAATAGCATTTTCCTACTGGAAGTTCAAGTTGCTATTTTGTAAAATAAACTCCCGTGACTTATGTTTACCCCTGAATCGAGAAAGGAAATAGCTTCGTTTCAAAGACTTCAAAGCTCAAGCACATAACATTTTCAGCAAGAATTGTATAAATTGAATACACTCACCGATGATGGTCATCATCCAGGAGACAACATAAGAAAGTAAAGCAATCCAGACGATACACATGAGAAAGGTAATAGGATACCATTTCCTCAATCGGCTTTCTCCACAGTTTGGGATTGTACATGTCAAGATGAATCTTGCTGGCCAACTTAGAAACCATTGGGTTAAGATCCACAATGTCTTCTCATTGGGAAGACTGAATAAATCCCATTCATCTGAACACAGGGAACAAAAGACACAATAATAAGAGAAAGCGCATCTTACTATTAGAGTACCTATGTGTAATAGTATTTGATGTAATAATAAACCATTTAAACCGCTATACCGAAGTAGCAAAGCAAATACTTAATTTTTTTACTTTCCAATTATACCCCATTTGCTATATTTTTAGCATGGGTACTTAAAAAGGTCCCTTAAGGGTCATAGACCCTTAAGACCCTTATTTCTATC
>JAQGAA010002297.1:0-13010 GCA_034696425.1 Isotoma viridis | reverse complement strand
GAATGATTGAATTTTGATTATTTGTATACATGATTGATTATAAAATGAGTGATTTTGAATGTACTGATTTGATTTGTGTAAAATAAATAACTTTTTGATTACTTTTTACCTTCTGATGGCAAATCGATTTTTTTTACCATTACAACGTGTTTTTAAGGTTGAAGTAGTCCCACATTAATATTCAAGCTGAAAATTCAGGAAAGATAAGCTCATTATATTGCAAGGTAACAAAATAGTCAAGTAGGAAGATGATACAGGCTTCCAATACTTGCATTATCTTTGTAGCTTTTGATGAAAATCACTCACAATGTCAACTATAAATATAAATATAAAGCGATTTATTTGCTAGACCTGGACGAGAACTGAATTAAAAATGTTTGCATTACAAGGGGAAACCAAATCGTATATTGACAAATGAAGTTGAACTAAGGTTGAAAGGAGATTTTGTAGTAAACAAATTGGTTTATTTACAAAGAAAACAAATGCATGAATTTAGCAAGGTTTGATATTTGCATACAAAATTTGATAGTCGAAACTATCCTGGGTTCGTATCTTAAGTTCATTTCTTCATGAATCGTATTTGGTACATTATAGAGATATTTTAGCTTTGGCTTTATTTGAGTTCAGGCACATTTGGATTCACCATTATTCATGTTTGTGGCAGTTGACACTTAAAAACAAATTAGTAGTCTAGTGGGAAATCATCAGTCGTCAAATTAAACGTTGTTTTCGTTTCCGTTTCTACTTCTGACCTTTGACTTGGACCCATAAAAACGTTGGGGGTTGAGCATAAGTTGTTAGTGGAAATCACTTGATCACTTCACGGGACAAATTATTTCTACTACTGATCTAAGTACCCTTGTCTTGTTTGTTGGTATTCACGCTCTATCGGCTTTTTACAATGGGCAAGGGTAAGTATTGATAATTTTGAATATAATGATATCGTGTCAATAATCGTTCATAGGATTCATTTTAAACTACAATTCTTAATAAGTCATGATATTTTTAGTCAATACGAATTTTTTTAGCCAAGCTGAGCTTTACATTTGGATTAGAATTACTAAGATAATTTAAGAAATTTATAGAACATAATTTTTAGAGAACGGTTATTTTCTTAATTCCAGCATTTAACGACCATAGTGTGGTTAAAGAAAAATGCACTCATACCCCAGACCAAAGCAAAAACTTGCAAGGGGATCAAATGCAACCAACAGTGGATTCTACAGTTCATTCAACAGAATTACAGTCTGATTCCCTGCAACTTAAACTTGATACGGTGCGTCAAGAAATCCAAAAGAAGTTATCCAAGATGAATGAAGTCCAATTGCAGCAAATGCTTGAAATATCAGCAGCAAATAAGATTCAACTTGAAAAGTACCGACGTATAGGATCCCCACTGGTGCAAAGTCGTTTGGACGGATTGGTCCTAGCTGGACTTCTTATTGTTGGCATTATTTCAGACTACTATACTACAAATGACACAAGGGAGTCTTTCTATTTCAAACTAGCCATAGCCATTGTGGTTGCTGTGAACCAAATTGACAATTGTGCAAGACTCCAATCAATTGAAACTCTGTGTGGCTCTTTCTTAGCTCTGGACTTGATTTATAGTATCGTCCGTGATGCAATACGTGTACCAGGAGGAATGAATCTTCATGAGGATTTCAAATTGGTGTATGCAGTACTAGTGTTGCCTATGATGTCAAAGAATATCTCTTGGGGAACTGCCTTGGTCTACTTGATATATTTATCTTTTAACCTCTGGATGGCAGGATTCTACCCGGCTATTTTTGCTGTTCTTATCGTTTTCTTTTATCAAAGAGGAAGGTTTGAAGTGTCGCAAGAGAATTATGAACGACTTTATAAACTCACTGGGGTTATTGTTCTTCTTGTTACTTTTGGGTATATGTATCTTACACCCAAGAAATTTGGGGCTGGGGTGAGATCATAACTTAATTATTGTTGGTTGACATTCATCAATTGAGCATTTGATCTTTTATTCATTTTACTTGACCTTTGATACTAGGTTTAAAATAATATAAGCTAAGTTTTTAATTTTTATCTTTGTTTTATTCATGGATTGAAATTCCATTTATTTATTTCAAATTTTTTAATGTATTTGTATGAGGTTTTTCAAAATTTTGAATAATTTTATTTATTGGTGGGTCTCATCTTTTTTCAACTTTCTCAAGATGCATTCTATACTGTTTACAATATTATTTAGTCGTGATGTTTTGCATGGGTCTAAAAGTTCAGTTTAGGGAATTATCTAATCTTAAGAGTTGTAAAAATATCATATTATGGAAGTAAACTAAGAGAGCAGTGATCGATATTCTAATATTTGCATGCTTTATTATTTACATAGACTTTAAGATAAGATAAGTATAAGTACGTTGACCAGACAAGACTGCGTCAGTTTTTTGATCAATCCAATGCTCATCCATCACTCTAAACCTAATGTTGACTTTCAGTGTTGTCCATTAAATATCATCAAATAATATTAGTTATTTACTAAACTTACCGCATACATTGACTTGAATAACTAACTCTATACAATCAATGTTTAAACGTTTTAATCTTTGTATATTTTTCTCTTTGTGGATCATTTGAATAAAATCTTATCAGTGCAATTTTAAGTTCTAGGAATTGTTTTGTGTTGAGTTCGGAATTTACTTATTATTATTCACACATGGATTCATATATATCATATAATTATCACCTTCTCTATAGCTGATTTATCATTTAACTGCTTTTTTAAACATTTTGAAAGGGCTCATTATTTTTTGACTGTTGAATACTTTAAAACAGGAAATGTTTTAATGTCTTGTTTAATTTTTACGTGTTTTATACTGAAAGTACTTCAAGGTTGTGTTACTATTATAAGGCTTGTTACAGTTTGAGATTTTTAACTTTGATTTCCATTTAAACCCGTGCCTGGAGTGTGTGCCTAAGTAATAGATAGGCCAAATAAATGAAAGATAATGATAATTAGAAGAATGGCAAATAGTAGAAACAGTAAATTATCAGAGTTAACTCTCCTCATTATATTTAGTAAAATCATATCGTCTGGGTTTTGTAATGAAGTAGAAACGTGCCAAGACAAAGACACTGTTTCGCTCAAAATACTTAAAGCAGGACAGAGAGGTAAGACTGAAATATTAAAAACTGTAATTATAAAATATTACTATTTTAAGTATCCATTTTGGTGTTTCAAGATGCGATTGCATTAAATGACCCTTACCTCATCCTAAGTGAAAATGATTTGCCGGTACAGATTAAATGCATTTCAAAATCACCAGTTGAATGGAACTTTTTTGGGTTGACAAAGGTAACACATTTCTAATCATATAAATTATATGCATAATGATTATCCATTTCCCTGTAATAAGAGAAGAGTCCTATAGCACAATATACTTAACCCGATGTGACTTACGTGACTAAACGTTTTAAAATACTTAATAGGAAGTTCCTTTGAAAACTGAGCGTTATAAAGAATTTCTGAATGTGCATTGGGATCCTTTGACAAATACCATTATAACAGATGGATGCTATATCTCACAATTGAAGATAATTACGGTTTCGAAACACAATATAGGTCGTTACAGTTGTCAATCAACTGATTCATCCGCAAGTTTCAACTTGTTCTTTTCAGGTGCGAATACTTTTTCTTTATTGAATGCTATAATATTGAAATTACCTTTATAAGTTGGTAACTGAAAAATGCATTTTGATTCTTTGTAGGAAAAGACAGGCCTTATTATTTAAATGAAGGATCAAAAGTTCAAGTTCGTCCTAGACGACATGACAGTGAAATAATCCTTCCATGTCCAGTCAGTTTGCCACATGACGATTTTCAAGTTTTACACTATGGAGTATGTGCTGCATTCATATGAGTATTTTTACTTTATTTTTAAATCAAATTCGATATTAAAAAATAAGTTATGATTTATTTTTTTCTTAGAGTTCTAAGATTTCAAAATTAAGCATAATTTCATGACTCATTTATGAAATATCGGGTCTTTCTGATTTCAGGGATGGAAACCAGAAAAGGTAGATATTAAATTAGATCCTACAAAGGGTTTCGTAATTGAAATACTTTCGGACAGTTTACAAAATCTTTTTGCTTACGTTGGAGACTACCAATGTGTTCGAGAGGGCGATGGGGATATTGCAGAATCTCATTCTGTCTCTGTTGAAATTGTATCACCTATAGGTAAATACAAAATCTCTTACGAATTTAAGTCTACACTCTATTAATTCACAGCACGTTGTCAATGGACCAAGAGTTATAATCGAAGTTTATAATTGTCTTTGATAAAACATTTTAGATTATTACCTTCAGCCAGATGTAGATGAAATCAAAACGCGATCGGGTTTTACAGTCAAGTGTTCATGCACTTCAGAAATCACATTAGACACAGACGGAGATATTAAAAGAGTTGACATCACTTATTCCTTTCACCCAAACAGTCTTTACAAGTTTATGGCAATTTTAGAATACCCTGAAGTACCACCTGGGGAAAGTGGTTCTATTTCGTGTCGACGAGCAAATAAACAAATCATTCAAACTTGGAAGTATAAAAGAGTCGGTATGAACTTGTGTAAAAAGTTGACAAAATAAATCTAAATGTATTAAATAATTATTTCAAATTTAATGGTTTTGTCAATTTACAGACTTTGAAGGTGGATTAAATCTTCACTTACAGTCGAGTAATTTAATTTGCAGGGCTGAAACTGATACAGAATTGGATCTGAACTTGGCATTTTGCAAGTATCCTAACGGATGCGCATTTTCTACAAAGGACTTACTAGTAAGACCACTTACAGACTTTTTAATATGGTTGTATTAACTTTATTCAACAATTGCTTAAAATTAGAGGTATTTAATTGTTATAAATGTCATTCTAAAAATCACATGTTTGTCGGTTTCAGATACAGGATGAAACCTCGTCAGTGTCAGTGAGTCCATTCAAAATCGAAAGCTGTGGGGAAGGGTGTAACCAGATTAAGACAGATAAATTTGGAGGAGTTTTAGTGAATTGTACTACACATGAAATTTCAACAGTACGCTTATTTTTTATTGGATTAGACCACAAGTTCTGTAAGTGATTTATAAACTGTTTCATAACGATGTTAAACGAAGTGCCAAAGATTTTCTTCAATTGGTTGGCTTAGATTGGAAATTGGAAGAAGCCCCCATAGAAGCTATTGTTCGTATAACAGAATATACAACCTCGGGAAACGCTGGGGCTGAAGTTCTAGCAAATTGTGAATGGGTGCCTTTCTATCTCTCCGAGTCAGTTTTATGGACTCTTGATCTTTTAAATGGGTCTAGTATGCAGTTAGAACCTGGTAAGGGAATTGACCAAAGTATGGGTGAAAATAACTACTTTATGGATGAACACTGAATAATAACAATTTTCATATTTTTTTGTAGATATTCATGACTTTTTCGAAACAGAAAATGGCAGTCAAGCTTCTAAAGTTCATTTGTCTAGTCTACCATTTTCAGCAAAAAGATTGAATTGTTTTGTGCCAGCTTGGGATAATGTAAATTCTTGGATGCAATCTTCAGTCGATTTAATTGTTGATGACCCAATGGAACCTCCAAGTTTTATGAAAGGTAATAATCTAGCAATTAATTTAAAATGTTAATGATTTGCTACATTTTTACCTTTTTTTATAGATTCTGATGAATCAATCAAAGAGAATTCTACTAGAGACGTATTAAAAGAACTGCTGGTGAATTTTGAGCATTTGTATGAAGAAAACAATTTCAGTGACTATTACTATTACAATCAAGCAGTCGCATGTTTCCTAATATGTTTACTAGTTATTCTAATACTGCTGCCAATGTGGATGACTTGGATATTTTTTTATGTAAGTTAAAATGTTTCAGACGCTTATACTTATGTTACGGATGTTACCGGGGATACATTTTAGCAAACTATTTTCAAAAACTAAAAAATAACAATATTTGTTACTGTGCCTTTAGAATCTATCTAAGGAAAACAGAAAAGAAGAAGGTAACTCTCGTTTTCAACGGATTCAAAGCCCACTATATCAGGAATCATCACTTCCTCGAAGACTTAGGTCAAGGATGTCAGAATCAGCCCCATTAGAAAGAAGCGTTGTCTACAAAAATACCTATCTTTTGGCTGAAGAGACAATACAACAATTTACAACAGAAAATATTTCATCTAATGACTCAAGGGATAGACTACCTAATAGACGATCGTCATACGGCAGAATTAGAAAAAGACCTCGAGTGGAATAATTGAAACCTTGTTTTAATAGGATTTTATTTTGTACAAAATATACTCATTTCCTTTATAACGTTTTTCTTCCTAAATTACTAATAAAATACTTAATACAAGTTTCGGTTGGACAGTATTGTCACTGATTAGCAATTACATGTCACTAAAAAGGTTTTCTTGAAAATTTTGGTTGATCATTAATTAATAATCAAATGGGAATACGTGCGATAACCTGATTACTATTACACGCACTTCCTTTAGCTTGAAAGATGGTCCAAAAATCATTCTTTCAGTTTTCAAATTATACTTAGGAACTTTAAAATTTGAAAATACGAATGCAGTTGCAGAATTTATTAAATTAATTATTTGTGAAAGAATTCAGTAATAATAATGACGCTTTCATGTCTTACAAAATGTACGGGAACAGCTGAAATGAAATACTTTTATAATCATGTCCAGTATCGGTTAATTATTGTCAAATATTTTATTAATAAGTAGAAGGAAAATCTAAAGTAAAATCCTACGAAACTATTAGAAAATGTTTGAGGATTGAATTTTCAAACAAAAAAAACATATAATACTATTTGACAAACAGAACCACAGATAGAATATAATGTTCTAAACTCTACTAAATTCATTAACAAGATTCTGAAACAAGGAATATTTTCATTTATTTTAGTAATTAGTCAAATTTATCCATTATGTCACGTGCAATCATTTTGTAAGATTTTGAATTAAATTGGATGGTGGATACTTCGCAAAGTCCATAATCGTCGTAAGCTGTAAAAGTTTCTCAAAGTAAAAGGACGCAATCAAAAGCTCTTCGAAGTAGTCTTGTTTTAAAAATTAGTCAGAAGTTCATGAATAGCACTGCACGTAATAAATGGACAAATTATATTACAACCGAAAAATTTATAAGCTCTTGGTCCGTCTCCCCACGTACCTCTTAACAGGTTTTTTCTGCTTCAGAGATGTTTCGAAGTGAAAATCATGCTCCATCGTATACTTTTCTAAACCAGGCTTAATAGGCAATGGCTTTGGCTTCACTGTTTTATCGTTTCCATACTGAAGGAACAAAGTGCCCCAAGTGGACTTAAATATGTCATCAAATGCTAAAAAAGCTTCTGTTTGGATCTCTTTTGGTGACACGGATTCATTGTTTTGTTCATTTTTCTTCAGTTTAATTTTGTCTTTGAGGAAATGAGTGAGTTCAAAGTTTTCCAAAGCTTTTCCCATTTCTTTCTGCCAATACAGGACTTCACTATCACAAACTACAGGTTTCCATGTGAAGGTTTCCATTGAATTTTTCGCTGGCTGTAATTAAATAAAAAACATTCAATTTTATCAAAGGAGGCGTTTTTCCCAATGAGAACTTACTAAATTAATTTAATTGACCAAGTACTTATTGGACTCTTAATTTGACATAATATTGGGAAAGATGTATATGACCCTTTATGTCCTATGTTGTTGCCAATTTAATAAACTATTGAGAGGAAACGCAGGCTTACTTTTATGAAGACCTTTACAATGAGGTTATCTTTCCCCAAATCTTTGATCAAAATCCGGCGTACAGATTTAAGTGGCAAGACAACGCAATTATGCCCTGACAAAACTTTATCCCTCTCTCCAAAAGCGTATACGTCCCCAAAGTATGATGCTACGGACGAGTGCTGGTTCGTTATTTTATTGCCATCTGTTCTTTGTTCCAACATCTGTGGCTAAAAGTGGTATAAAAAATTTAATGAACGTTTACTCAAGAAATATTTATGAATATTATAAAGATGAATTTTTAGGTTACAATTTGACAAGAGATATCCACTTGTGAACAAAATTCTTTTTGAATATCAACAACGTTCTTCATATGAGCAATCCAAATGTAAAGGAAGTCATCCAATTCTTCAAAAACTAATCCAAAGTATTCTTTGTGGACATAGAAAAGCTTTTTGATAACCATCCCCCCTGTAAGAAGTTTTAAATTGATTAAAACTCTGTGCTGGAGAGGTTGCTAATAAATATTTCAAAATGATAATCAAATTCTTACCTTGTTTTGGAATGTATTCAGCTAGGCAAGATTGAAGACTGCATTTTATCAAATCAATTTTATGAATTTTTTGCAAATGCTTTGGGTAAATGTCCATTAAAACAGTTTTCGATCCACAATCTTGTCTATGCTGACACTTAACGGTTTTCCTAATAGCAAAAAATCCACATTTTAAGGCTTAAGCTATTTTTAAGTTTATATAATTTATCTCAGATTTTAAAACTTGAGCCTCTTCAGAAATAATGGAATTTTCAAAATTAAAGTTTGGCGAATATTACATAATAATGCAAATCAATTTTGCAGTAATTTTGTCTCTACGTTGACTTTTTCTGACAGGTTTAGATTTATTTGTTATTTTTAATGCAACTAATCTATAGTATGCGCTTAATACATGCAAAAATTGTTGCAAGTAAAAGTAACCTACTAAAACTATCATACGAGTATTAGATAAAATTGTAATGAAATTTCCCAACTTAATTATTCACCCAGGACTGGCATAGTTGACTGAATTTTGAAATATAAAAAGAAAGAAAACGTACACATATTTGCATTGAGCAGCATGAGACCAAAACTTGGCCCCAAAAGATTTCTGTTCACATCCTGCATTTTCACACTTAAAAATTGAATTGTGATACACATGAGTGTAAAGCTGATTTCTAGCGTTTGTGAAGCTCTTGCCGCATAGATATTTTTCAAACGTCTCTCGATCATTTAGCATGCCACTGTGGGGATAGGTAGTTACGACTTTGCTATTTTCATTCTTCAATTCAAAAGGACAGCAGGGCATCACATAAGAACATGAGATGCAAATCAAATGTCCATTAGTGCACATTAACGCTTCTGGGGATGGAATTGCTGGGCACAGACTACACCTCATATGCTTTTGAATCACAGACATTTCCGGTATCTCATAGATCTCTGACGGACCCTTTCTGTTCAAAGGAATCAGATTCATCCAGGTAAATTTAATACGATACTCTCAACTTCAAAATAATTTCTAAATCGTCATATAAAACCATGAATTCTTTTAACCAAGAATATACGTCTAAGCCAATAGATCACCTCGTTCGTTGGTGACCGCTTGCTTAGGTTATATTACAAGTTATGTCGGTGTACAGTATTCAGAATTCAGAGTAAATTAACTTCAATGTCATAACCGTAAAATTCAAATCTAAAAGAAAAATCTTACTTAAACTGCGGCTTTTTGTCTTCATGGATTATCTGATATTCTGAGGCTACTTTATTCATACTGTTATTTGATAAGGGACGCCTTTTGTAAACATCCACCAATTCTGAAAAGTCTTTCAAACTAGGACGCAGCCAAGGTTGAACGTATAACAAGGGCTCCTTAGTGAACTGAGTGGACTCCGAAGAACCTTGAGCGATAGCCACTCCCGCAGACGACAGGACATTCTCTTTTTCCAGGCATCTTTTCTCAAACTCTAGATTCTCTTGAACGGATTCAGCCATTTCACAGTTCTTCTTTTTATTTTGTCAGTTATAAAGTCTTGACAGTATTGGATTAGAAGCGTTGTTAAAATGTACCTTATTTATGTATAATATCTTTCTGGTTACATCTGAGAACAACAAAATCAAAATATTTGGAAGTGTTACCTATTCAACTTTTCGAATGAAATGGACAGAATAAAGACCTGTGCTAAATATTTAAAACCAAATCACCATCAACCGACTACTGTTGTTGACTGTCGACTCTCTTCGCACAATGAGTTACGTTACATGGGAGACGTATTAGAAATTGGAGGTTTGCATGACATGATCTGCATATTTCAGTCTCAAAAATGGGTCTGAATTCTCTGAATTAACATTCATTTGAATGAGTTACTTATTTTAGTCAAATGCTTGTAAGTATTTAAGTAAATTTACCGTCCTATTATTTGCAAATTTTAAAAGGTTACGTACAGCCAATATTAATATTTGTTTGTAAATACTTCTAATAATAATAGCATGTGTATTTCTTCAATTTAGTATGAATAAACATTATAGTTTTGCAGTACTGTAAAAATTGATGAGATATTACAATCAGAAAAACCCATGAAAAATATTCTTGTGCTTTTACATCGTCATTGAAATATGTTTTATTAAGCCAGCAATAATAATAGAAAAGAAAAGAATGTAAAAGAAGTAGAGGTATTAAGAGAGTCAGTAGTTAAAAGCGTAATTTGCAAATTAGCAAGATTTGATAGACATACAAACAAAGCCCAGCCTGAATTCGCTTCATAGGAATTTCCACACGATTTTGAAATTCCTTTATTATTTGAACAAGGAAAATCAGCATAATTTGTTTTCTTGTAACCTTTGCAAGGAAGAAATGCCATACGTTTTACATTCCCTTTAAAGTGTAGCAGCCTGGCATCATATCAAGAGTCAATTACACATTCGCACTGCGGGATTAGTTAGAACGGGTTCTAATTAGGTAAACACGGCATCTTAAAATTAGATATACATAATTGTGGATACATCAGTACATTACAATTCCACTAAAAGCTTGATATACCTGCCAAATTATGTTTCAGTTATGTTAATGACATTTACTAGGCACAAACATGTTTATATAGTTTTGTCCAATTGTTTTATTTATATTTCTAGGTTACAAACACAATAGATACATACATATAATTTTGAAAATTTACTTATACGTTACAACATTTTTTCTATTTTTAAGAGATTTCACTTCTTCAGTGATTTCAGTTCAGGCAAAATTTTACATGGACACGACACAATTCCATGGTAACAAATCAAAATCAAAAACAAGAAAAAAACAGATGAGAGTGTACATGATAAGATTCAACAAAAAGTTGTCTGCCAAAAGATTTAAGTCTACATTTAGCTGAAAACTAAGTAATATTGACATTGGGTAGACACAGTTTTATTAGTCATACGTTTTAGACAAAACTAGAGTTACTGCAGGAAGGGCACTTAGAGTTCAGAGAATGAACTAAATAAACGCATTTAAGTCATTTGCAAATTAGTAAGGTTTAGTAGACATGCAAAGTCCAGCCTGAATTCGGTTCATAGGAATTTCCACACGATTTTGAAACAACTGCAGATTCTTTCCTTCTAGTGATGCTTTTGTTTCTTTAATAGTTTCTTTTATGCTTTTCAGCTCATAAAGATTTCTTTCACCATTCGACAGCGTCTACACAATAAAAAACAGAAAATAAAACATGAGTGAATACTGAAATCTGAAGTTTTCCAGCAAAAAATCTGAGGATAAATATACCTTGACTTGTAGCATCAAAGAAGTCAGTTGACTTATCAATCCCAAGGACTTCCCTCCATGAACTAAACGTCGATTCTGCTTTGCGTTGTAAGTGTCGACAATAATATTAGCTTCTTGACGACATGAATCCTGAACCTGCTCCGGCACGATCATCTGGTTCGCTCCGTGATCGGGAGCAATTTGCTACAAATTAAATATTTACAATTTATGTTAATGATTATAAACTTCAACGATGGAAAAATGTTAACAGGTGTATTTTGATAAAATATCCATACCTCAAGGCAATAAGTCTGAATTCCCTCAACATACATAGCCATTTCTTTATTCATCGAATCCAAGTCAAGTACACATCTTGCGTATCGGATTCTATAGTCACCATTGAATGACTTCCCATAAGATCGCATTTTTTCAGCCTCCACATTTAACTCTTTCAATTGAAGAATCTTCTCTCTCTTTGCCTTCAACAACTTAGATAATCTAACCTGGTGAACAAAACCGAATTTTGCTTAATAAAGGTGTACCAAATAGCCCTGCAATAATCACTTTTGTACCCTAATTGCTAATTTATATTATACTTACTATCATATCCAAAAGACGAATAGGAAATCCACCGAGCATTCCATCCACAGGGAAAGGAGACGTTGGGAATCGATAAATCCCATCTTCTCCTATCAGTCCTGGGTTTTGAAATTTAAATGCAGCTGTGCCAAATCCAAAGCTGCGACGTGGAATTTTCAAAGCAAAACTTGAAGTAGACACGGTCTCTACTGGGTCGTTTGACTGTTCGAAATTCATTAAATATTTTTCAATTTCTACTTAACACAAAATATGCAAGAACCACAACGACTACTAGGTGCAAGGTGCTGCTCAAGAAACTTACAAGAACTTCATAATCCGGAATGGAGTGAGTGCCAAGGCCAGCTCTATCGAAAGTGATTCGATAAGTGTTATTGGAAGTGTCTACTCCCTCAATGGTTCCAGTAAATAGACCATCTTGTGGGCGCCTAAGTCGGGCTGTTACTTTTGTCCCAATGGTCAGCTGTAGCGGGATTTCATCCGGAAGCTCTTTGTAGTTAAAATCCGTTATTTTCCTTTGCTGAATCATTCGAATTTTCTGCCGTCTACGGCCCAATTCTTCTCGCTCTTCATCAAAAAATGCTTGAGAGCATCGACGAGGCTTTCCCATCAGTCGACGGATCTTGCACCACTCTACCCGCGTTAGCTTCCGTGCTTTCATTTGAGGAAACGATTCCTTGAGACAGATTTGGAAATCGTTTTCACCTTCAAACAGCACTCTAGAAGAAATTAGATGCACCAAAATTAAATTGTGAAACTTTTAAACGATTCTTTGTCCGATCTCCAGTTAACTAATAGTTTCTATTACATGCCTGTGGTAATTTTGTAAAAAAGCAAGAAGCTCTAAATACAGTTGGACCAAACTAATTAATTACTAATTAGTGCTAATTACTCC
>JAQGAA010002296.1:0-13013 GCA_034696425.1 Isotoma viridis | reverse complement strand
TAGGAGTAGTAGTAGTAGTAGTTTATAGTAGATAGAATAAAATCTTTAAAAAGGTGTATTTATTATAACATGTTATAAGATGTTATAATAATTATTGCATTTTTTAGTTTTTTTATACAAGAGGCAAAACTGATGACAGAATAAGAGTGAAGGAAGAGTTTTATTCGTAGATAAAGCAATTATTACTGTTAAGGTCACTTACCAAGTAGCAGAAGTAGTTAGTAAAAGTAATTTAAGCACTAACAAAGTCTTCCAAAAGGTTTTTCACTTGAATTCAATGATAGCTTTAATTTAATAATATTTGTTGGTGTGTGTGTGTGACAAATAATTGATGATGGGATGCAAAATAAGTTTGTTTTTTCCTTTTAGGATTATAATAATATATAAGTAGAGAATTTTTGACTTGTCTTAAATTATCCATGGAGAAAGGAACAACAGAAATAAATAATTTTACAAGTCCAAATTTCAAAAAAACTTATAAAAATAACACAAAATAATGTGCTTTTGAAATTTACAAGGGTGAGCAGTACATTTTGTGATAATCAAACCCTGAAAGAAGTCAAAGAATGTGTACACTTGCCTACGTAATAGCTCAGCGAAACATAAAATGCTCAATGTCAATCTCTCATGGAATTAAGCTCCATGAATAAACGAATGAATGAGCTCGGGATGGATGTTTTACTGATGAGAGGTTTACCATTACTGGTTAACATTTATTAATTATTGAAGGATGTTATTGAGTTTTAATAAAAATAATATTTGTTTAGGTTTCTTAAGCAGCATTATTATTATAACTCTCGTAATATTTTATGGACTTGGTCCAAATTTAAAACAATAAGGTAATAAAATATCCAGTAGTGTAAGGTTTCACTCTCCTTTGGCATTCGTTCAATATAGATTATAAGTTTGATTTAGCTATTGAATGCATTTGGCTTTTACAATTTTTGATTTATTTAATGCATGACAAGATGAGCATGTTGAGACGAATTTAAATTTTTGTATTCTCGAATAATATTATGCAAGTAAATATAATATATATTAAAGTCTTATTAACGTTATTCATTCAAGGTTTAATATTAAACTGATGGGTATTATTGGAAGAGACTAATGGGTTTTACAGGCATATTATATGATGATTGATGACTTAATTGCTTATGAAAATAGTAAATATATTGATTACGTATAATATTAGCTTGATTTATTAAGTTTAGTGTATTTTTAACTTGAAGTCGAAGAATTTCGAATGTTTGTTTTCATTAAATTATTTTTATTTTAGTGTCCCTTACCCAACAAGTAATATTATTATGTATATTAACTTCGTTTAAAAGAAGAGTTCATTCATAACTTCACTTATCTTGGTCTCTTAATAATATTTTTAATTTATATGTAATGATTAGATAACATTATGATGCGTAAAATAATTAAAGGTAAATAGCGCAGAGGACGATAACCCAGTGTATTGGCTGTGTAGTTATAATTATAATGCGTCTCGCATTGGTACAAATAGGCGAATGACCATATCATTCAGTTTGATCTGAGGTCATTGAAGTAAACTAAACATGCACGTGTTTTATAATTAAACAGAATGAAAACAAATTCAATGAAAGTTATGAAATAAAAATAAAATCAATATGAGAGATTAAATTAGATTAAAGAGCTTAATGTTTTTGAAAGCATATGAAGGAAACAATTAGTGATTCGTTTCATTTTGCAAACTTGACAGTTAAAGCATTGTCCAGAAAATTTTTCACTACTCGAAAAAAGTTTTTTCTTCTGCTGTTTAAAATAATCATACAAAAAACTGTTATGTAAGCAAAAACTACAAATTACCAATTGATTTTAACAATGAAATGAAAACTATGTAGTAAGTAATTACATGATTTGTATTGAAATTGTAAGCGGGATTTGAGACTGACACAGTAATATGTAATACAATGAACCTTTAAAAATACAAAAATATCCAATCAGTTTATGTTAAATATATTTTTTAAGGTAAGTTTTTACTTTCAATATTAATATTTACGAATTTGCGTCTATTAGAAAATTCATTTTCAGCATTAATTAAGACAACTATATTATTACTGTTATGTATCAGAAAATTATATACGAGTAGGAATTATTATATGAAATTTTAGACGAAACATAATTAATAAGAAATATGTTTTAATACAAAAAAATATAATATGAAATGTAAAGGAAGTAAGGGAAAACCATGGTAGGGTAGAATAAATTTTAAAAAGGTTTAATCTGGATATGATATAACAATTCTTGTGAGTTAAGAATTTTAAATCAATTTCCCTACTATTAAACTAATAAACCGTTAAGATAAGCAAAATTGCTAGGTTGTCTTTTCCATTAGTAGTCTCTATCAAAACACTTTAATTTGCAGTATTCAAAAAGCCATGTAAAAAAATAGATTGGTCCTTTGAAAAATTATTATTAAAACCTAAAAATTACAGGCTTTGCCTTGAATACGAAGTATAATTGTTTTTAATTTGAGAATTAATTCTAAGGATGAATTTAAAAAGTAGCACGGCTTTAAAAAACATTAGATACTTACTGCTTGAATCTTTATTATATTTCATATTTGTAATCTCTGTCTATTCTCCAGGGATAAAAATTTGCAAATATTTGTTTAGAATGAAATTTTGATTTACACAAAGCTCACGGCCTGTAATTAACGCTGTATAGTCTTCATTATATGTAATTCAATATGGCCGTTCTGAGAATTAATTAACATGTAGTTTTGGGTTCACAGTACAAAATGTATAAATTTATACAAATTGCAA
This sequence comes from Isotoma viridis, assembly GCA_034696425.1. NCBI lineage: Eukaryota > Metazoa > Arthropoda > Collembola > Entomobryomorpha > Isotomidae > Isotoma > Isotoma viridis. The sequence goes on along the minus strand of JAQGAA010002296.1, from coordinate 10,224 downwards.
TATTCTAACTTTAGACACTATAACTTAGTTATTAACTTAATAACTGTATTGATTAGAAGGGTCCGTCCTTTTAGAACATTTTTCAAATTACTAATCTATGATGTTACATAAAAATCAAAACATGTTTTATTTTCCGTCATTCTTTTTGAGTTTATTACTTAATAATGAGTTTCATATCATAATGCATAACGCATGATGATTACTTAATTACTGTTGTAATACAATTTGGATTTTGGATAGAACGTAAAAGCTACAGACTTAAAAATGAGAATTAAAAATCCAGTTTAAAACACTGGCTTGAAGCGTTTTACTTAAACGTTTCTGTAAATACGATGTCATAATAAATATGAATATAAACATGTAAAATTACAAATATTGATTGAATTTCTCAATCCATAATAATACAATACCGACCGAACAAAACCTTGACTACATTTATATGACATTCATGTGTCAAAATAATTATTTTAGCAGACTTCACGTTATGCTTCTGAAAACTCCGTAGGTAAATATTAATCCGAATATCTGAAAAACAAATTTATACATCAAATTATTATTATTTCATTTTTGTATTTAAAAATTAACTCAATTAATGAATTATATACCATCAGGATAGAAACAGCAATGCTAACGCTTCCAACCACATTTCCTCCACTTTTAAATCTAGTGAGACAACCTATTGTCCATACTTCCTCCAAGACTGAATGCTCTAGGCAATGTGGGACCTGAAAGCAAAGTAAAAATTGGATTTATACAAATAATGAAATAATTTTTTTATTTACTGATTAAGATAACATTTGGAAGGAGTGGCTTAATTATCCCTTCGTTTTAAAACTTAATGGTGTTTAAAGCGGAAATGATGGAGAAAATTAGCATAAAGGTGTACAAAATACATGGAAATCATGTCAGAGGGATTCTAACGCAGTATTATGCGTTCGGCATATATTTATAAATTAACTGTGCTTCTTGTTTAACTGTAATTAATTTACAACTAGCGTTTTAAAATATCAAAACTTAAATTGCACTGAACTACAACTACACACTATACGCAAATTAATTATAATTACTTACCAAATCTCTATTCTTGCAGCAACTTGCTGGAATTTCTTTCGAGTGCAAAGCTAATTCCCAGTCGGCAATGCCCATGATTCCACAACATTCGAACTATTAAAAAATTCTATTTTATTAAAAAACTGAACTGTGCTTTTGATAATATATCGCAGTTATTTATCATAAATTACTTGAGTTTGAATTGTATTCCATCGCTGTTGAACAGCGTCACTGTGGTTAAAATGCTTCATTGAATTCCACATATCAGTTTTCATTAATTCAGACTCTTTTCCATGGAACACGTAGCCGATGACTCCTCCGATAAGAAGTACTACGACGAATATTAGTAAAACGATGATATGCTGAAAACATAAATAATAACAATATTTTAATTCCTTTTTAAAAACATTCAACCAGAGTTAAAGTTTTTCTATACAAATTGCAGTTTTTGGGCAAATATCCTAAATGAATCGTACTTGCACATTTGTGGCCGTTCAATACCGTAGAAGGATAAGATTTTATCACAATTGATACTTCGCATTCAAGCCTCAATGTCAACAGGTACCACCACCCATGTTATTTATATCACCAAATCATTATTAGTCTAATTACCTTGAATCAAGTAATAAATAATTACATACAGCAGTTAATCTGATTTGAATGACTTATATTTAGTTCAATACAGAAGGGTCCACAGAGTGCAATTCACCCGGAAGGTTGATTTTTACAAAACTATATATTTTTCTCAAGTCTAACTATACAGGCCTTTTAAATTGTATTTTGAACGTATATTTAATAAAATGACCTACTCATAAAGACCATACTTTAGACCATATTTATAGTCATACAAAATTAAAAAATCAACTGTTAATAAAACATGCAAACAAATAAAATATCAAAACCATCAATGATTGAACTTTCCAACTTGTGTGGAAAGTGGAAGCCAAATCGTATATCGTATACAAACGCGATATCCAATAATAAATTAATAACTACATGAAAAATAAAACATTTAAAAAGAATTGTTTTTTAGTTTGCCATGCTAGATGAAAATCGAGTGTTATAAAATTATTAATTGTGCTTTTAGATTCTTAAAGTATTTCTCTAAGATCATCTAAAGTTTCTCCCGTTCTTTCAGCGAAGATGTAATTTCCTAAAAGTATCCATGTAAGTTTCTTAGTAAAACATTTTGTTAACCTTTTCGGCCTCTGTCTGAGTGAGTGTTGTTTTATTCAAGTAATCTTGTAATTTTAGTTATTTCAGAAACACTTACCAAAAGTAAAAAACATTTGACTTCTTTGACAGCACCAAAACAGCCTAGAGAGACAAAGAGAATGATGCAGACTCCAGTTCCGACGAGAACATTTGAAGAACTTTTGTACAACGTGTCTTCTTCTTCAACAAGACGCTCAAAAACAGACTGATTTCTCAAAGCCATTATTCCAACGATTGTTGCTCCGATTCCCCCCAACTTAAAATAATATTCAATATTTTCAGTTAATTCATTTTTATTAAAGTGAGACTAGATATTGACTAATAATTTAATTACTTACAAGAATTAATAGGTTTGAGATGTATAGCCCGTACTTCATGAATTTTCCACATCTGTGCATTTTGTCACCGTACCCCATTTTGACTCTGAAAATCATATCAATTTTATATTCCAAAATTCATTTTTTTAAGCAAACTAGGAACACACAGAACTGTCTATGATATTTGTTAAATATTTTTTATGAAATCTGAGGTTAAACTAGGTACTAAAAATGGGCTAAATCAATGAAGTTGAAATCAATTTCTGGTTAAAGTTTGAACCCGTATCCTTTTCTTGAGTTTTAAATACATTTTAAATACAAATGCTAAACTTTATAAAATATTCATATCATATCGGTAAGAATAGAAATTATTTTTTGGGAAAGTATGAACAAATCTGATGCATTTGTACTAAAAACTAATAAAATAAGAATTTTAGTGCGGTTGCTCGATACTTAGCAAACTTCACTTATTTAACATATAAGGATGATATAATACGAATCTTTTTATTAGTTAATTTAGCATAATTGGTCTATGGTTAAAACAGCTAATTTGCTAATTCCTTTTTTACTCTTTGGTTTTTAGATTCAATGAAAAATTACAATAATATTCTTTAGTTTAATTAAGCATTTCTTGTCATAATATTAGTTTTACAAACTCCAAACAATTAAAACTTGAAGATTTAAAATTTAGTTTAAAACCCTAGGGATGTTCTTATTTTATCAGTTTAAAAATTACAAAAATAAGCATAGTAAGAAGTATTGTGTGAGGGACGTTTAAGCAAAAAAGTAAGTAAATGCTCTTGTAGAATTTTAGACTTTAGAAAAAGTGTTGTAATGAAGAATTTAGAGATTAGACGTACAATTTCTTTCAATTTCAATTCAATGGTTTTACAAATAGTGGTACAACAAAGCATCCCCATCTTACACAAAGATAGTTGTTTTTTAATTTTTTGTGGTCAGCACGCTGATAATTACTGTTTTGTGTAAGTGTCAACAGGTATACGAAACATCCGGATTTGCGAACAAATGACTTGGTTTTTTATCTATGTATATTTCATTCAAAATATTTTTTGCATGGTTTTTTAGAGAAATCTGACTTTGTGTGTTACACATCTATTAGCTATCTTGACACATACATACGACATAAACCAAGGCACGATTGCCGTATTTATTATTATTTTATATCCACAATTTACATCCGGGGAAGACTTTTTAGTTTTTTTTAGTTTTTAGTCAAAAAACCTCTTCGTTACATACGCCTCCTCGGGCATTTCGTTTATTGGTATAAAATATTATGATTAAATATACAGAGACAATGAGGACAAGGAGGATTTTTGCTTAGAGTTTGAATGGTAAAAATATTATCAGTGGTAGTCCATTTGGAAACAATAATAAAATAATTTAAGAAATTCCAATAATATCATTCCCTAAAGATAAGTCAGGCTACCCATCTATACTTATACTACTATTCCACTCCAATCTTAAATCATATCAACTGGTCTTACTTGGAAGCAAGAGCGAACGTCTTTTGCAAAAAACCCTGTCCCCATCGGCTTCAGTTAGGTTCTTACACAGCCTCACGAGGCCTCAATATGGGTTTTTAATCAACAAAATCCGCATATTAATTAAAAATGACTACTTTGTATTAATTAACAGGAATATTTTACCAATCATAATTTTTTTATACAAAGTGCATAATACAGACCTTCAAATACAAGGTAAAATAAACTCTAGATATGAAAGTTTTAAATAGCTGTAAACATCTTATTCCAAGTGTCTTACTCAGGTATTTTCATACTACTCCTCAAATACTCACTATTTCTGAAATTAAACAAAATATACCTTTTCGTTTAAAGATAGTACGTGATAAGATTTCTAATTCCAATTCCAGCATAACGCTTAAAAGTTTAGTACTATGAAGTACTAAGCATTCTTTTTTTATATATTATTATTCCACCACTTGTGGAAATTGCTTTGGAAATGACACTTAAAAATAAATGGCAATGAATGTTCATCGATTCATTAAACTTTTATACAGTACTTTTATATACACCTTTTATGACTAATCATGAACAAAGGCCCGAACTTAAACTTGGACGAGCATAAAATAACAAATGGATGATTTCACACTGACAAGAATTATGAATAAGTGTTCATCTTTGAGAATACAAAGTTAGTAAGCATTGATGTTGTCAGCCTCATCTAAAAGACAAGGTCAATTTACTGACGAAATCTGAAAGTCCATACATAAATATGCGTACCACTACTATATGAATAAGAAGCAAAGAAATAATTATACATCAACCATGGGGAAAGGTCAAACTATAATATTATATATTTTCTATAGCACACAAAAACTATCCAAATATTCACTAAAAATATAATGATAAACTTTAACGTTACAGAAGGGCCATCAAAATATTATTTGGTACAGAGACAGAGTGGAATAAGGTGTGTGTGTGTGTGTGATTGGACTAATATATTATTATAACACTACCTTTACAATTACTGATGGTAAATAACTTAATGAATTTCATTCCATAGAATGTAAACGTTTACATGCAAGCAATTTAACTCACTCAGCATGGAAAGTTTACTATCAAGGAGCTAATCAATCACATTAAATTTAACAAGGCTGAGTTAATTTCTTCAATAGTAAAATATGAATATTGATTTTTAATAATAATAATAATACACAACATTTTCCAATAATGAATTGATGCAGAGTATATTCTTTTTAATTTTAAGCACAGAGTATTTCCTAAATCGGCTTATATTGGATAACTAAGATTTATCCCAATTTCGCTGAATCAACCCTAACCCCTAACTACAATACTAATTAATAGTTTTACTATACACTAAATTAAAATAATTTAATTCCTGAAAACCAACTTAAAGTCGTTTCTTTGAAATATTAAAACTTGGGAAATATCTCAATTCAAAGTATGACATGCGTTATATGTTTTGAAAGTTTAAGCTATTTAATTCTTATTTGGTTTGTGTTAGTAATTATATAAGATGGAACTTTACAAAGCTAAGAACACTAAGAAGTGCATTCCTATATATAATAGATACTATCTGAAGACTGAAGATGAGTGAGCATGTCATAACGATTTGCAAGCTTGAAATTTTTAAGCGAAGAAATCTTAATGAATCTTAAAATTTCACTATCTAGCTTGAATGATTTTCGGACAAAATAGTGAACTCAGCATGACATGACATTACATAAGATTCCGCATGAGAATTAAGTAAAAATGTATCAAAAGCTATGAACACAAGACTAAAGTTATAAACAAGATAGCATGAAGAATCAATTGTATCGTTTACACTCACGATGTTACTATTTAATCGTGTAATCCCAGTTTCCCAGTAGTTATGTTTCTCTTCTGTAACAAATAACAATACTCAAACAAACTTATATATGTTCTCATCATCAGCCTCAGGCTGTGAACATCAGATTCACTTTCCTGTGACCGACTTTTGCAATTTTCAACTCGAAGACAGACGACTCTCTGCTTAATCACTCTTAACTTCTTTTGATTTTAGCAAACTAAATAATAATCACACAAACCATGCAAGAATAAACTCTTTTTCATTCTTACTTTAATTAGAATTTAAATCTTTTAAATGGTTTTTAATTGTCCAGATTTCCGTTTATAAGATCATGCGGATTATTCCTAAAGTGTATTAAATATGGATGAAAAATAAAGAAAGAGAGATTTTCTGGAATTTCTATAAAATAAGAGAAAGTGCAAGGGATTTAAAACTATTTTTACCTGTAACACGTACAACAATGGCAACTATAAGATTCCCAAGAACGAATTACCCTCTACAAAAGAGGTAGAAAAAGATTATTATAATCACAACACTGCACAGGTGAACTAAGGATGGGTGTTGCTACGTTGGGAGTGCAATAGAAACTGATAGTTAAATAACTTAATAGTAAGAAGTATATATGAATAAGCAGTAACTTGTAATACTCTCAAACTAATTGTTGAGATCCCTATGTGTGAATAGATATATGAAATGCGAACAGCCCTTTATGACGTTCAGTTTTTATATTTGAAAAGTCCTTTAGGGCTCAGGCATTCATTTTTTTGGTGGAGGCCTGATGAAGATGACCTTAAATTAAATTAACATTACTATTTCGTATAAGTAATATGAGTTTGGGTTAGGGGAATTCATATACGCATTGTTTCCAGTTTACATACATGCTGTATGTTTTAAAAAGAATGATTATTTAGAGTTTCAAGCGTTCTTCTATTATGATTATGAAATCATGTTTATAACTATTTTTAGAATTTTAACTTTTACAATGTAAATGGGTAATTAACTTATATAAGTAATAAGCAAGATATAGGGTTTCAGGACTCAATGAACTGGATAAGCTCTAAATTTTGAATGAGAAACCTCTGGAATATTATAATTTTTGTCTTTCAGCATAAAAATGATAAATGAACCCTATGATGAATGGCTTTTGTGTTTTATCCTCTTTTAATTTTTTATTTTTTAAAACATAATTATTTGTTTTTTGTGCAATAAGTTATTGCCTTCGCAGCTGTTAAGGCTGATAAGTAAGTGATAAGTTTTGAGTACAAGCCATGCAGTAGTTAATTCTAAAAGTCTACTTCTAGTAAAGATTTCTTGTTAATCGGCAAATCAAAATTTTGTAACTCTGTTTTATGTTCTCAATGAAGGGGTAAGCATTTTTACATTAATAAGAATACTACGATTCTAAGATTTTGTTTTCTCAATGAGAAACTTTACTAGGCTAAATGTTAGATCGGTCATAAAAATTCTTAGAATTATTTATTATGCTATACATATAAAATTAATTGCAAAGTAAAGATTGCAAATAAAATTGAGAGGAAGTAAAGGTTGGGCAAGTAATTGACTTAAAGATAATTTTCGTTGCTTTTGAGTTCAATGGCAAAGGCTATGTAACCGTATTAAGTATAACAGCCTATTAAGATTGCATGCAGGTGTTTGAAGACCAAAATTGGTGAAAACAGAAGTTACATTGATATGAGATCAGTTTTGCTTCGTCTATCAATTATTTGCTTGCATGAATATCTGCATATTGTTATACAATGTTATAATGTTCCTGAATGTAAAATAGTGCTTCCATTCTGGTCCTCATCATTCTAGACAGTTAATTCGATCGAATCAGTAAGATTTGCTATCGTTGATAAGTTTACCTTGGACAATTACTGATGTATTGGTCATAGTCATAGCAGTCGTAAGGGGATAAATTATTTTATGAGATGACTAGTGTCCTTCATATCCGTTCACCATTATATTATAGACTACCTACTACCATTTGTCCCAATACTTAAAGGAATTAGCTTTCCTAAGATTAAAGGATGTGAGAGTTAGTCAGCCAAATAAAATAAATATTCAATCTTACATACTATTTTGTGGTAGTACCCCTTCCTTTTCGTCCCTCAAATTCCTATACAAGCCTGTTGAATTTTATAACAATATGAATATAATATGATTCGTATGACTATTATATTTCGACAATGGGATCCTTCGTTTAAGCCAAGTTGTGTAAAAAATATAAGCTAGACGTGTACTTCGGTCTACAAATTATTTAACGGTTCCTTATTTAATTTTACTCCATTGCCATTCCACCACAATCCCTTTTTACGAGAGCAGTGTGGGCAAATTACTTAGTTTAATTGACTCCACGTGATATGGATTGTAATCTAATATTTTATTGATGACCGTGATTTGCTGGGGTTGGGACGTTGGACCATCATTTTTCATGAAATAATTAGCTCTTTTATTATGTTTTGTCAGAAGGATTATCAAAGTCTATTAAAAACTGGTTGGATTATCTTGAAAGTATATACATGCTTGGATAATAATAGGATTAAAGTCAATCATGTATGAATCATCATACTTCACTACATTTAAGTTTCAGCTTTAGATATGATTTTGTAGTCTTACTAAATAGTTCATATGTAATTGACTCATTCTTCAATCGGAAGTACTTTTAATTTACGACTGCTTTCAACAAAATTTATTAAGAGGCGTCTGATAATGTTTACGTTCTACAATTAACAAATGGAAATGAAGTTTTGTTTGCAAGGTCTCATTACCGATTACCTGCGGTGACAGATAATTCACAGCAGAAAGTAACGAGAACATTTAGAACATGACATCAATGAAATTCGCATTTTTTCATGTCATTTCCACATAATAAATATAAGAAATTATAGGCAATGTGACACGAACGATAATATGCTTATCATTCGGAGAATAAACCACAAAATTGTTTCATTCGCTTTAATGTTGAGCACAGCTAGAAATGTTTACCTAATTTCTTTTAATGAAATTTGTTTTGTATTAGAATTTCTAGATATTCTAAAGAATACTGATGAGTATTCCAGTGATGAAAAATTACAAAATTTTTCATCACTGGAATACATTTCTAATCATCACATAGAAAAATTACATCATAACAAATGAAAGTTTCGAAAAAGATTAAGAGGGATGATGATTTAGAAAGCTCATCGGAGACGTGTGAATTAAAAACGTTCTGCGGAACCCAACTTTGTCTTATATGAAGTAAATTAAAAACAAACTTCCCAAAAAATTAATATAGAAAGCAAATGAAGCTGAAACTAAAGTTGTCTGCTTTTGATTGTAGGCTTAATGGGTTATTTCTAAATTTTAGGATGAATTTTACCTAAGATTGTGTTATTCTTATTATACTTCCGGAATATGTAAATCCAAAATTCAGTGGTAGTAGTTTTGGGAATCTGCTCAACTGTCAACTAGCTCAAATACACATTAATAGTTAAAATGTGAGATGAGTTAAGGTTTGGAAGGAACTCATACACCTGTATTGTGGGCCTTATGCGCAAATTCGAGCTTCTTGACGAAGAAGAATTTCTATCAAGATTCGAAAAGTTTGAATATTGAAAAGGACACTCATGCGTTTTCATACAAGAAAGAGACGAGACTTGTCTTTATTATTTTATGACCAGAAATAAGGAGTAGCTCGTTCATCTTGTAATCGTCTTGGTAGAAATTCTCAGGTAATAGTAAGTATCATCTTATGCCTTATATTGATTTGTGGTTGAAATTTCTTAGCACCTTAAGTCGCTATATTTTAAAGTTTATTTTCTGTCATAGAATATTGGAGGTCTGTGGGTAAGATATTTCCTGAATTATTTCCTTAGGTTTCACAGTAAGAACCTAGAACTCAGATTAACTAGACAGAATAAGCCATCGTTGAATTAAATCCCTTCCAAGTACAAGTTCCAAGGAATAAGTCGTCACTTCACATGTGTAATGTGTATTCGTAGATACTCTCTTTTTACGCAAATTATAGAATTTATTTTTTTTTAATCAGGGTCTTTTTTTACCACCACGGACGGGTAAAATGGGTGGAATAAGCTAATACCCTTAAATAATACCCTTAAAGCTTCTATGATAGTCGATTCAGAAAAAAACACGATAAGGCATTCAAATTAAATTGGTTAATACTTAATCAAATCTTCAACAATTTTCCTTTCAAATATTGAGTCCCCCCGAAATAAAATCCAAATCTTTAAGATTAAAAGAATAACTCCCAATGAGGTTCTAATTCGGGTTTTACGATAGGTTAATTTAATCTGCCATTAGTTTCACC